>OVAN01011026.1:0-15093 GCA_900406275.1 Anastatica hierochuntica
CAACAGACTAATGGTTATGTCAGCCATCAAATGGTTCATAACATTTTGAAAATTGAAGACAAAATCAATCAATCAAACAAGCCCTGAAACCTGAATCAAACATCGACATGAGTACCGAATCCTAAATCAAACAAATTTACAAACCTTAGCTATGTAAAACTTAAAACCGAAAATAGAAACAAAAATTAAAACTTCAAAATCAAACAAACCCTAATGTTCAACACAAATATTCGAACAAAAAAAGACAGATTCGAACCTGAACCGAACATGTGAATGAATCCTTGAAGGAGACGATGAAATGATTCTTCTGTTATGATTTTCCAGGGTAAAAGCAAAAGGATTTGGGGTTCCAATGCACAAATAGGATAGGGGAAAGCTCAATCGTCAAAGAGATTTAGGGTTCGTTGCATGTGTAAATGAAAAGGAAAAGTAAAGACTAAAGAGTATATAGCATGTATGTATAACTTTTTGTGTATGTACACATAGGTTCTGAGAACCCAAATATTTGTTCGATTTTCGGTTTTACCCGAATCCGAACCAAAACCAAAAGCACCTACGTCGGATTTTTAAGGAAAAATGTTCAGGTTGCAGGTTTTTAGGAAAAATATATTCGAATTCAGATCAGATTTTTGGGTTCGGTTTAAATGCCTAGACATAATTACATATATATACTCGATACGCATAAAAAATAATAAAATATTTTTTCCCCTTTGGTGGGCTTAGAGACCTCTCTTTCATTTAGAGGGTTTGGCTTCAAGGTGGGAGAGAGCTTTTTGTAAAAAAAACAAATGTGCTCCTCTAAATTCTTTGAAAAATCGTGGGATTGTGGGCCTTTTGTGATTAAATCTTTGCAACTGCTATTTATTTTCAGTTTCTCTTTGAAGGAAATTGTCTCTTTGCAGTTATCTTCATCGTGTTCATATCCTCTATTTCCTTTTTCTTTGCTGGTTTTCTCGATCATACTCTGTTTCTCCATGGATCCAGAGATTGAAAAAGCTTTAAAGGCAATGTCACTAGCTTGCTGAGGAAGAATTTCCTTTCACCCTTCCAGATTTGCTCGAGTATTATTCGAGCAAAAGAAACGTTCTTAGTGTCATTGGAAGAACCCTTAATCCACTTTTTCAGCCGATGGACGATCTCATTATGGATCTTCCTCACGAATTCAAAATGGTCGATTAGGTACATGGTGTGGCTTTGGGAAAGGAGTGCTTTCAATTTATACTCAAGTATAAGGAAGACATGGAAGAGGTTCTCAAGAAAGGCGCTTGGACTTTCAATGACTGGTCCGTAGTTATGGATCGATGGTATGAGACGTCGCTTGCCGACTACTTGTAACTTCTTTTGGTGTGAGTCCAAATCTGTAACATTTCAGTTAATTACTTCACTGCTGAGTCTCTAACCGCCCTTGGAGAATTAACTGGATTAGTAAAGGAGGTTACCTTTGATCGTGACCGGCCCCAACGAAAGGCTTATATAAGGGTTCATGTACTCTTTGATGTCACTAAACCTATTCCACGTTCTCGAGTTATGAATTTCCCAAAGGGGGAAGTTGCGAAATTTTTGTTCGATTTTGAAAGGGTCCAAAAACGTTGCTACATCTGTCAAAGGATCACTCATGATAAAGTCACTTGTCCTTTATTGCTTCAAATCCGGCCTGAGGCTACGGTATCGAAGCAGATGAGCGTGCCTGACTCAGATTCTCCTCCATCGATTTTATCCAAATCTAACCCTCTTTGGGGAGTATTATCGGATGATTAGGTCGGTATTAATCCGATCACATGACGAAGTTAAATTTTTCTCGAATTTCTTAACGAGATGCGACAGTACCTCATGGTCACTGATGAAGCTAAGAAGAATGTTAGAGTATTGCGCATACAAAAAACTGTTGCTAAGGCAAAAAAGGATCTTGTGTCTAAAAAGATCCTCTTGAGTTTGGAACCACTTCTGGTGTTTCATTCTGACGTTGATAAGAATAAAAGAATCATCTACGACTTTGAGAAAGTAGAGACCAGTTCCAAACTGATTCCTCACAGAGAAAAGTTATTGTCCTCAGCCATCAAAGCTTGTAAAATGGCAGCTCATGCTTCAAATTGTTCTCCCTCCCGACCAGCAAAAACTTTGTCGATTACGTCACTGCAGATATAGACATGAGCTTCTACAGGACAAGAGTCGTGGCATTTTTCCATCTAGACCTGCAAAGGCTCGTAGAAGACCTTCTAGAGCCAAACGATTTCTGATGCAGCTAAAGACTCTAAGCGTCAGAATCAGCAGCTCCCGATCACGTATAAGAGAAAAGCAATTGATACCATTGGTACTCCTTCCAAGCTGGCTAAGCTAAAGGAGAATGAGGTGGTTCCGAGTGGGGAACGGCCAAAGCAAGTATGAAGATTTTGAGCTGGAATTGTCAGAGCTTGGGGCCAGACCTGACAAAAAATCGTCTCAGGGAGTTGCGACAAAAGTTTTTCCCTGAGATAATTTTCTTGATGGAAACAAAAAAACAAAAGAGATGTTTTAGTTGATCTTCTAATGTGGCTTGGGTATGGTCGAGTGTTTACAGTGGATTTAGTTGGTGTTAGTGGGGGTCTAGAAATCCTTTGGAACAATTATGTACAGTTGGATTTCAAGTTTGTAAATAGTAATCTTGTAGATATCGATGTACAGTTCGACAACTTTGTTTTCTTCTTATCTTGTATATATGGTGCTCCTCTTTTGAAGTATCATCATGTCGTGTGGGAAAGACTAACTCATATTGGAACACAACGAAAAGAAAATTGGGTTTAGATTGGTGATTTTAATGAAATCTTTCACAACGATGAGAAATTAGGAGGTCCAAGACGTAGTGAAGCATCTTTTCTACACTTTGCCGATATGCTTAAGGCGTGTGAGATAGATGAAGTGCCGAGCAAGGGTAATGGTTTCACTTGGGCTGGGAAAAGAAATAATTTGTGGATCCAGTGTAAGCTGGATCGGGCTTTTGGGAACAAAATTTGGTTTTCAAGCTTCCCGAAAGCGAGCCAAACTTTTCTTGAGCGTATTGGGTCAAACCATCCTGTTGATCAAGCCACTGATTTTTGCTCCCGATTATTAGATGTGGCTGCATACTAGGAATGGAAACTACATTGTAAAAACAGGCTATGACATGATTTATCGCCTCACCAAAACAGAGTTGATATCAGAGGTAACAATGCAACCATCCTTAAATCCGTCAAAAGAGAGTATCTGAAATTGTTTGCGCCTCCGAAGATCCGAAATTTCTTATGGAGAGCGCTAAGTGGATCTATTAGTGTTGTCGATACTCTGAGACAAAGAGGCATTCCAGTGGATACTAGGTGCCAAACATGTGGAGAAGAGGGTGAGAGTGTCAATCACGTTCTCTTTTCTTGTGCCAAAGCTCGACAAACGTGGGTGCTAAGCAACCTTCCTTCTTTGGTAAATGGTCTTCAATCCTCCTCTTTGTTTGCTAATTTTAGTTGCATCATATCAACATCAACATCCAATGAGATTCCTTTCGAAACTAGAGTGAGAATCCCTTGGATTTCGTGGATTTTATGGAAGAACTGCAATACTTTGATTTGTGAAGGTAAGCAATTCAGTGTCCAAGAAAGCTTTCAGAAAGTCCAGAGTGATGCAGAAGAATGGTTTGCAGCTTAGTCTTATGAACAACATATCTCTAATTCTAATATACACCCTCCCCAACGAGCCTCTGCTAGATGGGTTCTTCCTTTGGTCGGATGGGTAAAGTGTAACGTGGGATTGTCTTGGTCGAGGAAGAAGAAGTTGGGTGGAGCAGCCTAGATACTCCGAGACAGTAATGGACAAGTGATCTCCCACAACCGTCGTGCTTTCTCTGAAGTTGATAATGTGATTGAAGCCAAACATAATGGTTTGTTATGGTCTATTGAAAGTATGTGCAGTCATAGATTGTCTAAATGTGATTTTTTCTTCCAATGCACGAGAGCTGATAAGTTCGGTAATTAGACCTTCAGACTAGCCTATGTTTAAAGGACATGGATCAGAACTGTTGATAGCCTTATCAGGTGTGGTTAATTGGAAACTGGAGCTGGAAGGTATGGAGACGAATCGTAGTGCATTTTTAATCGCTCGGAATGTAACTATGGAGGATAGACGTCAATCGTACGTTGTTGTTGGCGCTCTAAGTTGGCTATAGGTAGTGTTAGATCTGAAAGACAAGACCTGGATGTTTGATTTGTGCGTGATAATCTTCTTTGTGAGCAATATGCAGATGCTCTGTTTTTGTTTTAGTTTGTTTTCTCCATATTTGTCCTGTTTTTATTTATTGTGCTTATATTTTTTTTTGGCTATCTTAGCTGGATTCATGCTTGACATTTCTTACACTTTATAATATTCAGACATTTAAAAAAATATACTCAATACGAATCAGATAGGAGATCGATAACATATCAGTACTCAACCTTAACAATGACTGGTTAGGGATTTACCAGTAATCCTTGCAGCCTTAACAATCTTGTTAGCTTCCATATTAGCATTCATTGCAATGTGCTTGAATTGAAAATTGTTAGGATACTTGGACATTTATATGTTACCTACAAATTTACTACCCTAGTATTAGTGAGATTTGTTTAGATTAGTAATGAAAATAAACAAAAAAATGTCAGTTTTTTACTACTAAGTTCACAAAATTTAAACATCAAGCGTATTGATAGAGACAAATAAAAAAGCTATAATAATGACTCAAGTTTCTAGGTTTTGTTTCCCATACTCTGACTAGTGACTGTGTAGTCTCTCTCTAATTAGATAGTAGATTTTAGAGAACCGTTAGATTTCTTTTTGACCGTTTGAAATCTGAAGAAAAGATCTGAACCGTCCGTTAAACTGTCACCTCTGTTTCCCAACCTCTCTTTCGATATCATCAACAAAATTTTCTAACTTTTTCTCCATGTCCTTTTTTCCTCACAGCTTTTACCCTATTTTCTCTACCCTCACGCAGATTCTTTCCTCTTCCCTTTTCTTTTTTTGTGGGTTTCTATTTATTCTTCATAAAGTCCACATTTTTATACCCTAAACCCATAAGTTTGTTCTCCTCACTCTGTTTCTTGCTTCTCTGGGTTTTCTCAGATTCTTTGGGAAAAAAGTCTGTCTCTTTCCATGGCTCCTCATCACCCTCTTCTTCTGCTTCTTCTCCTTTCTCTTTTAGTTATTGCTTCAGCTGCTCCCTCTGCTCCAGCTGATGAAGGTGAGTACTTGTGTTTTCAATCTCGGACCTTGAGCTTTTTCAGATTTTCAAATTTGACAGAATCTCAGTCTCTAGTTTGCATGTGTTAATCTTCTTTTACTAGGTTTGTTTAGTGTTCTTCTAGAACATTAGATAGGTCGGTCAGTGATTAATGATATTTCCTTTAATCGGACAAAGCTCAAAGATTATTATTTATTTAATGGTTTATGCATTGTTTGATTCATTTGGTGTGCTTGAGATAGAGAGAGAGAGTGGTAGGTCATGATATTAAATGTCTGTATGTGTTTGCCAGCTTGTGTTTGTTTTTTAAATGCTCACTAAGAAACAAGAATGGTGTTTTCTTTTTAGTGTCCCTCAAACTTATTACAGTGCTAATATCTTTTTGACTAGAATAAGTTGTGTAAGAAGTCACTTAATCACTGTCCGTTTAGGGAAAAGTTAACTTTGTTGCAACTCAAATGAAGTTCAGGATTTTGATTTACAACAGCAACAAGAAAATGCAAATCTTTTTGTGCATCTTTGGATTGTTTTGTAAATTGATGTTGTTGATGATTTTATACAATGTTGATTCCTTTTTCGTAGGTGCATTTATCGGAGTAAACATAGGGACTGATCTTTCTGACATGCCGCATCCTACGCAAGTTGTTGCTCTCTTAAAAGCTCAACAAATTCGACATGTCCGTCTTTACGATGCTGACCCCGGGATGCTAATTGCTCTAGCAAACACTGGAATCAAAGTCATTATCTCAATTCCTAATGACCAGCTTCTTGGCATTGGCCAATCCAACTCTACTGCTGCCAATTGGGTCAAACGCAATGTCATTGCGCATTACCCTGCAACTACTATTACCGCCATTTCTGTTGGCTCTGAGGTATTAACCAGTCTCCCTAATGCAGCACCTGTTCTTGTCAGCGCTATTAAAAATATTCATTCCGCTTTACTTTCCTCAAATCTTGACCGTTTGATCAAAGTTTCTACTCCTTTGTCCACTTCATTGATCCTCGACCCTTTTCCTCCTTCGCAAGCCTTCTTTAACCGGTCCTTGAATCCGGTTTTAGTCCCGTTACTAAGTTTCTTGCAGTCCACGAGCTCGTACCTAATGATCAATGTGTATCCTTACTATGACTATATGCAATCAAATGGTGTGATTCCTCTAGACTACGCCCTCTTCAAACCGATTCCTCCAAACAAAGAAGCTGTTGATGCCAACACACTTGTTCGCTACTCAAACGCCTTTGACGCAATGGTTGATGCTACGCATTTCGCAATGGCTTTCCTGAATTTCAAAAACATTCCGGTTTTGGTAACCGAATCAGGATGGCCTTCAAAAGGCGACACCAATGAGCCTGATGCTACACTCGACAATGCCAACACTTACAACAGCAATCTCATCAGGCATGTTCTCAACAAGACAGGAACTCCTAAGCACCCGGGTATCGCTGTGAGTACTTACATTTACGAGCTCTACAGCGAAGATACGAAAGCAGGATCCCTATCGGAGAAGAATTGGGGGCTGTTTAATGCAAATGGTGACCCGGTGTACATACTAAGGTTGACTAACTCGGGCTCGGTTCTAGCTAACGACACTACGAACCAAACTTTCTGTACTGCAAAAGAAGGTGCTGATCCAAAGATGCTTCAGGCTGCTCTTGACTGGGCATGTGGCCCCGGAAAGATCGATTGCTCACCAATTAAGCAAGGAGAGGCTTGTTACGAACCGGATAATGTGATTTCACATGCTAACTATGCGTTTGATACTTATTATCATCAGACGGGGAATAACCCTGAAGCTTGCAACTTCAATGGAGTTGCAAGTATCACCACAACAGATCCAAGTAAGAAACTTTCTTGGTTGTACATTACATTGTGTAATACTGTTTTGATACAGTTAATTAGCAAAAAAATCGATTCTTATTCTTGTTGATTTTGTTGTTTCAATGCAGGTCATGGTTCATGTGTGTTTGCGGGAAGGTAAATTAAATTACTTTAGATTCAGGTTTTTGGTTACTCAAGACATATAGCAACCAAATTAAAACCTGATTTAGTACGGATCAATTAGGTTGCACTTGCAGTTTTAATCAAGTATATCCTTTATTTTTTTCGGTTGCAGCCGTGGCAATGGTAGAAATGGGACGACTGTGAACGTAACGGCGCCATCTTCGAATTCGACCAGCTCCGGAATACGGAGTGATTTGTTTTACAGTAGGGGTATTTGGAGCATGTTGACAGTGATTTTGAACCTTGTTTTCTTGTGAAAAATCTTTCGGACTTAGAATATTTTTTGGGTTCAGGGAAAGTTTTTCATGTTTGGATTGAAGTTAGATGTGAGGCTGATTGTGTTGGGTTAGATTTTGTACACATTTCAAGGGTCATTTTCCATTCTTCGTTTTTGATCTTCGCTCAAAAACTGAAACTCTATAAGAGTGAGGTAAGTCTTGCAACAAGAACAAAGTCTAAAGACGAGAATTTTTGCAACATATTGGTGATATCAGGATGATTTAAAGGCATACAACAGACTTGTATATTCTGTTGGTAAAATTTGTCAGAAAGTTAATTTAAGAAAAACTTGGCTCTCATCATTGTCCAGCACATGATACAGATATGTAGAATCGTATTAAACCAAAGATTGACCTTATCGTCCCTAGATATTAAGGAGTAGAGAAGAATGGTAAATCTCCAGCTTTGAACCTCATTCTTTTCTAGTTTCTACTTATGGTTTAAACAATATCAGCTGGATCTCAAGTTACATCTGTCACATCTGTGACAGATGAAGATGTGTTATTGTGTATTCCCGTCAAAGTTAACAACAGAAAAAGGAAGATGCGTTTTAAGTAAAAACATTAACAAAGAGCTGATTGCTTAAATTTGTCATTTACAACTACAACGAACAAACACAAACAACTAAACAAGCAGAGCATACGAAACCGAAACCGAACCAGAATTT
The DNA here is from genome assembly GCA_900406275.1 of Anastatica hierochuntica. Classification (NCBI taxonomy): domain Eukaryota; kingdom Viridiplantae; phylum Streptophyta; class Magnoliopsida; order Brassicales; family Brassicaceae; genus Anastatica; species Anastatica hierochuntica. The sequence continues at coordinate 8,161 of OVAN01011026.1, forward strand.
AGCATATCTCATGTATTCGTCAAGAGGTAAGGGGTAAATAAAAAGCACATGCTGACAAATGGACATGGAAAAGATGTAGAATCCTGCTTAAGATATGTTCATAGCCTCTGCATGATAGCTTTCCAGATCCTTGTCTAGTTCTGCAGCAGACTTCTCCACTGGCTTTTTTCCCCCTCTGCCACTTTTACTTCCTCTTCCACCACCACCTCCTTGGCCTCGGCCTCTACCGCGAAACCCGCCTCGACCACCCCTCACGCCTCCTTGTTGGTTTTGGCTGCCCCTAAAATACAACACATGTTAGAGAAGCATGGTTGGTCCCTTTGATCTGAAACCAAAACTCAGACTCCTTTCACACTTACATTGGAAGGCGTCTCACAGAGGAAGCTGAACCTCTTCCTCTCCCGCGTCTAACTCCTTGCCTGCAAGGATCAGTTACTTGTAAGTTACTTCCAAGTAAGTATCACTATCATCAAAAGATGATATATACATTCTGAACTATTCTCTCGTGACTGTGAAGACCAAGAAATGAGTAAAATACCCAATGAAAACAGTCCTCTTCATCCTTCCGTTCAATCCAGTTACATTCACACGAGCTGCAACAGGAGGAGCCTCACCATTTCCACCCATAATCTCCAGTTTCATAGGCCTTCCATCCAACAGTACATTGTTGTATCTCTTCATAGCTTGAAAGGCATCACTTCTTCTCATATACACAACTTCCGCCGAGCCCTGTATGTTACAGATCTTTGAATGTCAAATATCACAGTGAAGAACCGATAAAGAAGTTCAGAAAATATAACTTGTTCAAACTTACACTTGGACGCCCATTCTTGTCATAGTGAATTGCAAATCTTTTCAGCTCTCCAATCTCAGTAAACAGTTCCTAGATCCCATAGGATAGTACAAACTTTTTAGCAGAATATCATCGTAGAACCAAAACAACAAACCACTGGAACACAGAAGTCAGGCTATACCCTTATATCTTCATTTGTCACACCCTGATCAAGGTTGGTAACATAAACTGTAGTTCCAACTTCCACTCCTGATACACCAACAGCTCTTAAGCTTTCTTCAAACAGATCATTCTGCCATGGCAAGCTCCTCTTCCGGCGTGCAAGCTGCTCACGAGAACAGATAAATCAGCTAAAAGGGTCTGTAAAATCTTGAAGCCACATTTTTCAACAAATTCCTGGAAAGAGGTGAAACTACTCCTTTGCCTGAAAGTACTAAACCAGTCAAAGCAAAGAGCTCCAGGAAGTAGTCAAGAACCATCAAAGGAGAAACCACAATGCAATGGACGAAAGTAATTTTGACCAACTTCATATGAATCAGCTGGTGCTATATCAGCCAAAGCTCGGATGCCAAAAACAAAGTCCTTGGAGAATCAAAAACTGAGACTGTCATCACACAAAAGAAATTCCAGATGTAGCAAGAGGCCCATCGTGAACTTCATGAATGATGATGGTGCAAATACATCTACTCAAACGAAAGGATTAAGCGACCATAGATCATATTTACTGTTATGAGAAACTGCTGAAATTTCCCCCTCACACATCACAAGACTGCATATAGTTGCAGTCTTTTTTCCCCACGTTGCTGAAAAGCAACGTGCTAACTTTTTCCATAAAATTGTCATCAGGACAAATGACCCTATTCGAACTACTTAGCTTACTGGAGATCCTCGGTAAAAGCAAAGCGAGTGACAATAACAAACAAAAACTTCTGCACATCTATGCATGCCTGTTGAAGTCCTCAGAATATAATGATATAAACCACTAAGTAGCTTGAAACTGCAGGACTAAGAGGCTCTCTAAGAGAAATCTTCACTCTAAACTATAAGATGTTAGAAGATCCTTGTAATCATGTTCTCTGATAAGTACCCTCCCAGAGAAAGTTTTGCATGGTAAAAATGTTCATCATCAGAAGTATTGGTTTTACGAACGTATGAGGTATGAGAAAACCCAGTTCTCCAAGAAACATAATAACATTTAGAGACCCTCCATCTTCTACTTTTAGCATGATTCAGTAATGCTTCAGTAATTGTTCGTCACAGAAACTCAGATATCGGCAATCATAACACATATAACATCCCAGATTTTTGAGCTTGCCTTGTTTATCGAGAAGGATGATGGCCGAGCATTTACAGCTAGAGGACCTTTGCGAACAGGTCCAGCTCCTCTTCCAGCTCCTAGAGAGCCATTTGCTCCACGAGCACGACCACGGCGGGTTATTCCTTTAACTCCAGACTTTGCAGTCTTACTCCTCTTGACAATTTCATCTAGGGTCATATTCAAGGAATCTGACATCTTCAGTCGCAATTCAGAAACCTGTTAAGAAGGTAAAAATTAGCTACCACCAAAATAACGATATAAAACGAGCAAACGAAACAAAGGAAAGGAGAACACAAATCTTATAAGATCTGTACAGGAAACCTAGCGAGGTTCTTGAAAGATCCGTAAAGGAAAAATAAAATCTTAAAGTAGAAGGAAAATAGAATAATCAAAGATAGATAATCAGATCGGCTGCTTGATATCAAAAGATCAGATTAGCAGAACAAGACCTAGATCAGGCTTCCCATAAACAACAAACACCGAGAAAACAATAGATCAGAGCAGAGAAATCGACGGAAACTCATAATCAAAGGCTCGAACCCTAGATCGATAGATCCAAACAAATTCGAAACCTAGATTCCTCAACGAACAATTCGCGACAAAAGAAAAGAGCGAGAGAGAATAGGAATCGGGAATTTACCAGATGAAGAACAAAGGAAGATCGAGAGATGAAACGAGAGTCTCGTAAGTTGAATGTCTTTTGAGAAATTGAGAGAGACGAATGGGGGAAAACAGATTTGTGATTTTTTACGGCTTTGGGAAAGACGTGATGTTATAAATAGGTCTAGGTCGACAGGGGTACTTTTGGTAAATATATCGTATTTTGAGGGTATTTTACGTCTTTTACTTTTAGATATTTAAAAGGGGGAAAATAGGTAAGGACGGCTTACAAAAAAAAAAGGAATGTACCAGCTAAGGCGTTTACGCGTTTACTTGATAAAAATTAGTATTATTAAGTTAAGGACTCTATTTAGTGATAATATCAAAATCATTTCCCAAAGTTTCTTTTTTGATTACAATCAACCCATCCTTTTTTACAGACTCCCCTATAAATAACATAATAAACCTGTTACAACCAAGTCATGCTTTCAATTAACATAATAAACCTGTTACAACAAATGGATCATGATTAAGTTTACAAACTGTCAAGACCATTTTCCCGACTTGTAAGCTTCCACATTGGTTTCTCTACTTATAAACTTGTACAGAAAGTTGTTCTCCCCTTTTAGGAGATTCTTTCATATCACCAATGTATTGGGACAAACCATGGTTTTGATATCAAAATTATCCATATTCTATACAAAATTTTGATTTTTTTCCCGGTTTATATCGATTTTTATTGTTTGTGTATTAAGTGTTTAATGTATTGAATCACTTTTTTAACTTGATCTACAAGACAATTGAAGTAGAAAATAATTTGAAAAGAAACGGAGTAAAATATCAAATCTTTGCATTTCACATTTTAAAAACTATTTTGTATAATTTCAATAAAAAAAACTATTTTGTATATTTGATAGAGACCTGATAATGGTTTTTCATTTAGAAATTTTTTTTGCTACTAAGTAATTGCTAAGCAACTCAACCATTTTTCATTTTTAATTTAATTTATTAAAAATATATAACAAATAAAATCACCTTTAAATTATTACAAATGAAAAATATATTTTACTATGATAAATAAACATGAAAAAACACATTATAGTTCAATCTTTCCTGTAGTACTTTTACTAAAGGGTAAGCGTTCAGGTGTTTGTTCGAGTTCAGTTGGGTAATTCGGGTTACAAGTTTTTAGGGCTAGATGATTAAGTTCTATTTGGGTATCTATACATTTAATTTCATATTCGATTCTTATTTTTGTATATTTGATACCCATTTAAATTATGTTGAAAAATCCAAATATACCTAAAAACCCTCAACAATCCAAATTTTCCGGATAATTCAGGTATTCTAGGATATTTTATATATTTTTGGATATTATATCTAAAATAACTAATATATTTAAGTATGTATTGTAAGTTAGGTACTTTTGGGTATTTGAAATATTTCAATTCGTGCCAATATCGGTTTTGGTTTTTCGTGTATTGAAGTTTTGAATCCATATGGATATTTTATCGATTTCAGTTCAAATTTAGTATCACTTTTTGGATCGGATTCGCTTCAATTCTTTGGATTCAAATATTTTGTGCACCACTGCTTACAACCGTGAATTTGCGGACACCACCTAATAAACTTTGAAAAAGTTGTTTCCTAAACCCGTTTCATTCCTTTTAGTTTTAGTTATTTTAAAAATATTATTAAAATTAACTTCGTAATCAACCATTTCAACTTTTAAAATCTCTTTCAAATTCACTTTGCATTATATTTTTTTTGTTCCCACTAATATAAGTACTAAATCCGTCCATATTCACAAATCTTATATAAAATAGTATTTGCCTAACAGTTTTGTTGCTCTTTTATAATCACTAAAATTCTTCATTGTTTTATTCAACAATGCACGACAATATTTGTGAGTCTAGTTCCTAAACCAGTATATAAACTAGATTTAAATTCGAAAGAAAATATCATTGAGGATTGCATCAACACTGTTATAGTACTCCATCACCTTAGTAGCATCTTCGTCTCTTGCTGCATAAGCCATCTGCAAATTCCAATTAGAAACCTAACAAGTTAATGTTGAGAATATACATAGTATACTTTGTGATTGTATTGAAGACAGATGAATAGAGAGACCTAAGAAGAGGTTTATCTTTGGGAGGCTTTGCTTGGATGATTAAATACATATCTTGCTTCATGTTTGATGAACTTCTCCTTAACTCTTTCCCTCCCTCTTTCCACCACTTGTTTTCTATCATCTTCTCTTTTATTTCTTTTATATTTTCGGTATTTTTCCTTAATCCTTCCTATCAACAATATCCATATACTACATGATAAATTCACATCCCTAATATAAGTATGTGTCCATTGTAGTTGTTGATAATTATAGTACTTGAGCAATCTCAACCGTACGTTCGGGCTCGGGTTGCCATGCAACGAATTTGAAAATGTCAGCTGCGTTTGTAGAGGAAAAACAATTGCGATCGAGAAAGAACAGTTGAGGGATTAGTGCTCCTGAGATTGAGAGAAGAACATCTCTTCTTATTTTTCTTGATTAACCAATAGAGAGTGTAAAGATTGAGTCTTCTGTTTCAAGTGGAGGCTTTGTATTGTGGAAGGTAGTGAAATGTAGTGGTGGCTTCAAAAATATCATCATGTTTGGGTTTGAATGAGCACAAGAAAAAAGAAGAAGCAAAACCAAGAATGTATTTATCAAAAAAAAAAAAAACCAAGAATGTAGAAAAAACTAAGATAATGTTGAGGTTTTTCTTTTAAAGAGATAATGCTGAGGCTAAAATTGTAAACCAATATAGGGAACATCATTTAAGGGTTTTGTTAGAGAAGACATTTTTTTTTTATCTTTTTTTTGTCCTCAGTCTAGTGGCTTAGTAGTTCCTTGAAAAGGACATCACCCCGGGTTCGAATCCAGGTAAGTGAGCATGGTCAACAGAGGTGGTAACCACTGTACCACTTGTACCGCTCAGAAGACACTTTTTTTTGTCAACCAATAGAAAAGACACTTTAGCACTCTGATTACAAAAAGAATAATTTTCAAAAAATGACATTTTTTAAATTTACTCTTTCATAATAGAGCACTTTAGCGCATTTTTTCATTTCAGATTATTATAATACCAGACGGCTCTCCACGCAATGCGCAGTTAGATTATCATCAAAATGTTAATAACTTATTTCTCTTTAATATAATTAGTGGTATTTTGGCCACGATATAATTACTTATTATGATTTTGATAAAAATTTTCTAACGTATTTTGTAGTACACATCATTATTCTCTATATTTTCATTTGTAGAAACTTGTTCACAATATTTATAGATGTATGTTAAAATATACCGATTCACTATAAATTGTATTTTAGAAATTATATATGTTTCTAAACTATAAGGAAACTTTTGGATCACGCGTATTATTTTTTTAGAATGTAATATATTACAAAGTATACGAAAATTGTAATTTAAAAAAACATTGCTTATAAAAATCATTTACAAAAATTTGAAATTATATATATGGTAAATATTAAAAAAATAAATTTAATAATTTAAAATTAATTAAGTGGTTTAAGTTTAAATTATTAGTCATCACAAGTAATAGTTTGAAAGATCAATGTAGGTTCTATTTGTTTTTCAGTTAATAGCTCTAATATAGAATTAACTCTTGGTATATAATTATAATATTTAAAATGGAGATATTTTGATTATTAAAAATAAATCCAACAAATAAGAAAAACTTTGGAAAAAAAATATTTACACAAAAATAACTGTCTCATAATTATAGTTTCTAATATTTTGAAACTTAAGGAGAAAAGGATAAACAACTAATCAAAATAAAGATAACTAAATATGTTTAATTGATATTATTTTACTAATAAGTAATTGAACCGCTGGAAAAATTAATATGATTGTGTTAGATTAAATAATTAAAGATCACACCAAATATTTTGGATCATATAAATTTGGTAGAAGATTTAGACTATAATTACATTGATTATTATTAATAAAATCTATAAATCAGTTTAACTAATCAAATTGTATTAAGTTGACATATCATAATTTTAGGATGAAAATTACTCTAGTAAAGACATGTGTCAAATGATTTCACAATTAATGTATAGGGATCCTTTTCTCTCTTTTATCTATTTTTTTCACTTTTACTCATCTATTTTATTAAAAGGGAAGACATATACCTTTTCATGTGTGATTTTTTAAAGTGAA
>OVAN01011028.1:0-15090 GCA_900406275.1 Anastatica hierochuntica
GAAGTGCCGCCCGGACAGGCAAAGCCCCACCCATCGCCTTCCACAAAAAAATTTGCATCTTAGGGGGGGGGGGTCTTTGTTCGCTATATATTCCTCATCCAATCAAAACCACCTTCATGCCTTGACACCCCAACAATCAGCACGCAATAGCTATTCTTACAAGTGTAATCCCCGTTTTTATTATATAACTAAACCAGGAAGTCATGTCGGGTAGACGATCCTAACACTAGGTTAGAGATAAGAGAAGCATAGTAAGGTAAAACCTCATTAATCACTGCCCAATTCCAACCTCGAGGATGGGACGTCAATAAATCAGAGACTCTTAAATCTTGGGGTTCCAGCGTAGCCGAACCCATAATCAATATCGAGGATGACGTGGAAAGCCAACAATCCCCCTAGATTCAAACATCTGCACCATCTCCAATTATCCAACCTAGTCCTTGGCGCATAACCTCACGACTCGCCATAATCCCACGCTAGCCATGAGACATCGTTGTTGGCGGAGAAGACTCCATAAAGGAGGAGGAGTGACAATATTTGCCCAATAGAATTCGAGCCACTAAGGAGTTCGGGTTCTTCAACAATCTCCAGGAAAGCTTAGCTAAAAGTGCATCGTTGAACGACTCCACATCTTTAAAGCCTAATCCCCCAACAACCTTAGGTAAAGATAGTTTCTCCCAAGAAATCCAAGACATCTTACAGAAATCCTACTTATCATCCCACCAGAACTGAGTAAGTGCAGACTGAATACACTTACAAAGGGAGAGTGAGAGCTTAAAGCATGACATAACATAGGTGGGGATGGCAGAAAGAACAGACTTAAGCAAGACTTGCACTACAAGAAATATGCCAATTTGCGAGGAAGGTTTTAGTAGCAAATTCCTCGCAAATCACAATTTGCGAGGAATTTGCCAGTAAAACAGGCCGATCGCAAATCGCTTCTCGCAAACGATTTTTACTCGCAAATTACTCGCAAATTTGCGAGTAACATATATACTCGCAAATTCCTCGCAAATTTGCGAGTAATTTGCGACTGTATATTTGCGAGTAAACTGCGGTTACAAAACCTAGCAAAACTTTGCGAGTGATTTGCGAGCGATCAGTCGCAAATTCCTAGCAAAATTTTGCTAGTGATTTGCGAGCGATCAGATGTAGGAAGAGAAGAAATTAGCCAATATCAACATGTAACCAGAGAACAACCTGCAACAAATCCGCAAAACCAACACAACATCATAGAGAAAACAGAGATGCGTCGGAGCGGGATCAGTGATCAACATCAACTGATCACTCAAATCTAGGCAAAATGACTACACCAGGGTAGTAGAGAAGTCACAAAGAGACACACGAACAGAGTAGGAAAACAAACACACACGACCCGATCAAAATCCAACCCAGAGCATGATTCATGAGTCACAAGTAATCATCACCCCTACGAAGCAGAGTCAAACAAACCAAGCAGCGCAAACCAAAACGGCCAGAGCAATCCTCGACAAAGGGATAAGAAAGAGATAAGGTTCAAAGAGAATAGCCCCTATGGATCGAAAAACCTAGATGATCACCGGAAAGAGAAACTAAACCTTGAAGATCGGTCAATGGAAAATAATCCGAGAGACACCAAGAAGCTCCGACTACACGTTACTAACAATGAAAAAGGCAGAGAGGAGACGTGGGCACCGAGGAATGCCATTGAAAAGCCGCCGCCGCCACAGAAGATGGAATCGCCAATCACCTTTGAGAGCGTCGCCTTTAGGTTTAGGTATTTCTTTTGAGTTTGTGTTATACTTTTCTATAATATGAACTTATGAGCTTTGGTTAGAATTAGTAAACTATGTAATTTTTAACCTTCCAAATTGCGGTATAAAGCGAAAAAGATGAAAGCCTTTTCGTTAGTATTTTGGCGTAGTTGTAGCTTGAAATTTTGTTTTCTGCTGTTTGTCCTCGTTGTATGTTTGTGTCTCAAATCCGAAAATGATATAAATTCTTAATATTTTTTACTACTGTAAAAAATCTTTTGTGTAACTTTTGTTACGTGGACAACTAAGTTTGAAAATGATCGGAAAATAGAAATTGTTATTTTAGGTAAATGATATAAGAAATGATGGAAATCTCGACGGTGGTACCCATGGTAACAACTCAAACTTTTATTTGTCAGGTTGATGCCTCAAGGCAGGAAACCGGTGAGTGATTCGGGGTGGTGTCTACGGGACCAGAAGGAGAGGTATCTTTTAGGTTTGCAAGGGTGTAGACAGAGTCTGTCATCTCTACATGCCAAGCTTGATGGTCTTCTTTGGGCTATGTCCTGTCTTCTAGAGAGACACTTTTCTTCTATCAGAATAGAGACGAATTGCTCGCCTTTAACCGCGAAGACAGAGAATCTATTGGATTGACCAGTCTTTAGTTCATAACCGGATTACTTCAGCTCTCTTCGCGATGATTTTTCGGAGTTTAGTTTGATGTTAATGCCTAGATTATTTAATGTCCGTACCGATGACCTTGCAAAAGGGACACGAACAAAAAGTTCCCTTTTTTCTAGGTTAGATATGTAGGATCAACTTGGTTTAGTCTTAATACAAACTTATTCCTACCGATCTAATTACTGAATAGTGTTTACGTGATAAAAAAATAGGTAAATGATATAAGAAGTGATGTTTATGTATGCACCACCTTTCTTCTTTCTTGCATGAAATCCTTCCACGTGTGCATTGGATTGAATGGAGTCCAATGAAATGATGGCGTCAACACAGAAAAAAGCACAAATATTAGAAGTGGACCTTTATTCTTTACGGCTCATATACCAACCATTGACGATATATGTAAGCATACATAAAATATATATAGCGTCACACTCCAACACGACGTTTTAAGATAGCGAAAGGATTGGCTCAAAAACTTCATGGGTTTTGTTCAAAGTTTTTTTTTCTTTGTTGAAGGTTATGTTCAAAGTTACAAACGCTAATGGAATGTATACATTATAACGAAAATGGGTGCTAAATATCGATAAATTATATATGTATATTTATGCACCACAAAAGACCATTACATCTTCATAAATTATTGATTTATTGTCAAGGAAGTTTTATTTTTTACCGACGGCGCGTTGTGCTAGTGGTTTAGTAGAAATATAGTTAGATTTTTTTATCGCCGTAGAAATAGTTGGTTATGTTGTGTTTCTAGTTCAACTTTCGCCCGAAATAATGTTTTACGCCAAATCATAAGTTATTAACATAGTATAGTCTTGAACCTAAAAAAAATTATGGTCTTGGTTCGAATTCCCGACAGTTAACAAAAAAATCATTTTTTACAAGTGGTCGAAATTATAGTCGGTTGGAATCAATCGTAATTTTTTTACGAGTTTTCAATCTAAAAAATTAAAAGATATTATGACGAATTAAATTTATTAAAAATAATATCAATGAATTTAAATAATTTGAGAAAATTTTGGATGTTGACTGATTAAAATGATTTAATGAAGTAAAATATTAAATTAAATTTGATATAATAAGCAAAATTTGCAAGATATTAATCATAAACTAGAAATTATAATATATTTAATTTATATATGCTAGTTTAAGTTAAATACTTTACCATATAAATTTTTAACATATCTATTATATATTATGACTTGTTAAATATTTTATTGGCGTGAAACTCTCAATCTTCACAATAAAAAGACTTCTTTTATCAATTCTATGTTAAATCCTTTTATTTATTTTTATCTTACTATTTTCGTACATTTTCCTTATCATCATTTCTCGTTTCATTTTTGATCCCAACATTTCATTGATATTATGAGTGGTCGCTAACCATAGCGTGAGTTATACATGGCAAAACATAATGAAATGATTCAAAGCAAGATCCTATGGGAAAGCTAAGCTTGGCTAAGATATCCGCCACCTGATTTGATCCTCTCGGAATCCATACGATTTTTGTTTCATCAAACCGTCGAAGCCATCCTAGGATATCGCAAACTAAATTATGATTAGCGAAATACAACTCATCACCATTTAAGATTTTGATGATCGACTGGTTGTCACCTTCAAAAATAACCCGTTTAAATCCTTTGACCCACGCCTATTGGATTGAAATCAGTAGTGCTTGGAGCTCAGCTTGAACAACATCATTACAAATATAACCAATAGCATGTCCTGCGCCACAATAGTTGTTGGTTTCATAGCAAAAAACCCATCCTGCAAGGGACTGATGGTGACCTCGAAAGCTTGCATCAAAATTGCATTTCATGAATCCCGTAGGAGGTTTGGTCCATGATGATTGGGTAGAGTTTGATGTCCTCACTATAGAATTCGAATGATGTCTCGCATTTAAAAATTCCTCAGTATCACGATTTATAAGGGTTAGATCCATATGCCAATGACTGGCTTTGTTTTGGTAAACCAGAAGGTTTTGACTCTTCCAAATGCGCCACAGAGCCCATATAGATGTATGTCTAGTAACCTCTGGGAGATTCCGATCACCACAATTATGGATAATTGCCGCCATCTTATCCTCAAAGGTCACTGAGTTATCAGTTAAAATGGGGTTAGCTGATTGAATCTCGCGCCATATTGCTTCGACATAGTTACAGTTGAAGAAGAGGTGATTCAATGATTCTTCATGTTGGTAACACCTTTTACAAATAGTGTCCGTTGTAATGTGTCTACGTCTCAAGAGTGTCCCAATAGGTAGTGCAGAAGATAAAGCTCGCCAGATGAAATGTTTGATTTTCGGAGTGATCTTGAGTTTTTAGATGGCATCTTTCAGATCTCTCCGTCCGGGGATAGGCACAGCTGGGAGATTATGCAATTTTTCTGCAAGACGAACAACTGATTTGACTATGTATAAACCTTGGGGAGTGTATGCCCAGCCACGAGGTCCACATTTGAGAAACAACTCAAATGAATGGTGCTGATAATTTCCACATCTGCTGCAACTATGTTGGCCCGGAGTTTAGAGATATCCCAAGAGGAGGTTGTGGGAAGGATTAAATCTTGTACCGAATTTATATTTGTCAATGGCCCAAAGATGCGCTGAGGGGGTTGTGGGGGGGGGGGGGAANGTAATACAGGTAACCAATTGTCCTGCCATATTTTAGTGGAGGCACCGTTTCCAATACTAATTCGCATACCTTGTTTGACCAGTTGTCGTCCTTCTAGTAGTGATTTCCATACATAGGAAGGCTTCGAACCCACTTTAGCATCTAAGATAAGTCCGTCTGGATAATAGCAACCGCGTAAAGTCCTAGCGACCAAAGAGTCTGGTTGTTGAAGAATTCGCCAAATCTGCTTGCCCAGCAATGCATTGTTAAAATTTTCAATATTCCGGAACCCCAATCCTCCATCTCGTTTTGATTGGCTTAACCGATCACATGCAAACCAGTGTATCCCTTTTGAATCTTGCTGCTTTCTCCACCAGTAATCCGCCAGAGTAGCCTCAATATCATCACAAATTCCTTTGGGTAATTTAAAGCAGTTCATAGTATATACCGGGAGTGCAAGTGCTATCGTCTTGACGATTATTTCTTTACCAGCATCAGAAAGGAATTTATTCGTCCAGTTGCTTGTTCGCCGTTGTACCTTTTCAACAATAAATTTGAATATATCCTTCTTCTTGCGACTAACGTGTTCCGGCAGTCCTAGGTACTTCTCATTTCCCCCATCATTATAGATGTTGAGAATATGACGAAGACGAGTCTTCATGCCAGCGGCAACTCTTGATCCAAATGTAATAGCGGATTTGCTCAAATTCACTGCTTGACCTGAGACTTTCTCGTATTGAGGCAATGTTTGCATGATGGCTGTGCAAGATCGAGGATGGGCATGATAGAAAAAGAGGACATCATCCGCAAACATGAGATTGAAGATAGTAGGGCCCGAGGTGCTTAACTTGATCCCTTTTATTTTATTTCGGCGAGCCATGGATTGAAGCATGAATGTGCGGACCCCAACACATAAAATAAATAAGTAAGGTGATAACGGGTCTCCTTGTCGAAGCCCACGACCTGGTGTAATATTGCCTTTAGGGGAACCATTTATCAGCACCGAGTACGTTGGCGATTCTACACAGGCCATTATCCAATCAATCCATGTCTGAGCAAACCCCATAGCTATCATTGTTCGACGTAAGAAGCCCCATTCTAACCGGTCATATGCTTTAGTGATGTCCGTCTTAATTGCCATGTACGACTTGGCCCATCTCTTACGAGACTTTAGAGAATTAAGGACCTCATGAGCTATAATAACATTATCAAGAATATTTCATCCTGGTATAAACGCCGCTTGGTTGGATGATATGAGTGTCGATAAATGTGCTTTGAGACGGTTGACCAGGATCTTCGAGATAATCTTATAGCTAACATTGCATAAAACAATAGGTCTAAAATCTGACATCTTTAATGGGAGATCTTTCTTAGGGATCAAGCAAAGATTGATATGATTTCTTCTATCAGGAATGCTACTAGTTTGAAAGAATTTGGTTACCTCTGAAATAATATCACCCTTGATGTCAGGCTAAAATTGTTGAAAAAAGGCTGCTGTAAACCCGTCAGGACCTGGTGCTTTAGTTGCCCCTATAGTAAAAATTGCTTGCTGAATTTTATCTTCGGTAACCATACGAATGAGAGTTCCATTCATATGAGAAGATACACGGGGTGTGAATCCTTCAAAGACTCTATCAAGGGTATAACCGCAGACTCTCCCACTCGTAAATAAGGTAAAAAGTATGATTCAACTGTTGTGCCAATTTCTTCATCTCCTCGGTAAATTTTACCAGATTCATCTTCAGTGGCCATAATTTTGTTCTTGGAAACCCGAGCCTTTGTTTTAGCATAAAAATATCGAGTGTTTCGATCTCCAAGTTTGAGCCATTGATTCATACTCTTCATCTTCCAAAAATGTTCCTCGTCTTTATAAGCCTGACAGAGTTCTCTGCGAATAGCTTGGCGCGTCACAGTTGAAACTTGAGCATTTGAATAAGCAGCATCCAATCGCTTTCTTAGTGATACTATTCTCTTGGCTGCATTTGGTTTATGAGTCTTTTTCCAATGGTGTATAGCTCGTTGAGTAGCATGAATCTTCACATCCCACAACTTATGGGTATTAGTTTTAGACTTCCACTACTTAATAACTTCATATTTGAATGAAGCATCACCAAATAAGCTATTATTATAGTAGAACCAATGACTTTTGGTAATGGTGGATCGGTCTAAAATAAGAAGAAGTGGTCGATGGTCCGATCCCTCGAATGGTAAAAATTCAAGTAAGGCTGAGGGAAACATAGCGAGCCATTCAGTATTATCCATAACTTTATCCAAACAACACCTAACATCATGATTGTGTCGCTTGCCCGTCCACGTAAAACGGTCTCCGATACTTTTGATATTGTGCAACTCGCAAACAGCTAACATTCGTCTAAAATCCGTGAAGGTGTATTCCGGTCGAGGCGAACCTCCTTTATTTTCGTTGTTGCCACCAATTTCATTAAAATCACCAAGTATAAGCCAAGGTCCATTTTGAGTTGTGGATATACGCTCTAGTTGCTCCCATAAGTGGTGTCGTAATGAAGTTTCAGGATACCCATACACAAACGATGAGATTTGCATTAAAATCAACAGTACAATGGATGAGATTTGCAGAAGCAAAGTGAATAGAAATAACAAGAGTTTTCTTCTAAAGCAAAACAATGCCACCGCTAAGCCCTATAGGTGGGATTGTGTAATAGAAGTCATAACCGATGTCGCAGCACAGATCGCGAATGTAGTCATCGTTTTGCTTTGTTTCAAGGAGGCACATGATGTCCGGGAGATATTTCCGACGTATCTCCTTTAGGCGTCGAACTGTCAAGTCAATGCCAAGACCTTGACAGTTCCAAACGGCCGTACTCATGGCTCCACCGGTGGTTCCGGGTCCACCGCACCCATATCATCATCCTCATCTTCACGGTTAGTGCCACTGCCTTCACCCAATTCAAATGTCTTCTTCTTTCGTGGGCACTCCGAAGACTCAGCTTCATCAATCTTGCGTTTTCGGCTCCCCAACATTTCATTCATCTCAACATCAACGTGAATACTCAGCGTATGTTCTGAACTCATCGGGCTCCCTGGCTGTGAATGAATCACAAGAGGCACCTCAACACTCGTTTCCTCTGGTGGTAGAATGGACAGTGGCAGAACATCCAGAGGAGGCGCATCAACCGACTAGTTTTCGTAATGGAATCCATTCTACATCAGACCTTGAGGCACTTGTGCTGCTGATAACAGAGCAGGGGCGGGAGGATGAAGTGCAGCTCCAAAACCGTTCTGGTTGTGATCCTCTGGCTCGTTATCATCAACATCATCAGGCGGAGGAGGTCCATTCGGTAGAAGGCAGGCGCCATAATCGTGCGTGAGCATTCCGCACGTGATACACACTCCTCGTAACCTCTCGTAAGTGAGTCTGAGCAATGTATTAACACCAAGGAGAAATTGAAAGTACCGACGGAACCTAAGTGGTTGACGAACGTCCCAATCAATTAACACCCGCACGAACTCTACTCGAACAGCAACGATAAGGTCATAATCAACTTGAAGAAGCTGACCAATGGCTCGACTAATCAGTGAAATGACTTCTCGATTCAAGAACTGCAGAGGAATGCCTCGCACTTGCACCCAAAATGGAATGAAGTTCAGTTCAAAGGGGTTCAAAATAGGATACCACCTTTCCATGATCATCATAAGGTCTGCGAAAGACCACGATCCACGGCGTAACACTGCATTCAAGGAATATCTCGGAAGGGAAAATGAATTGAAAACGCCGGCCAGCCAAGATTCTTCCATAGAAAATTTCGGCGAAACCCCAAAGCCTTGGAAGGTGAGCGATGATGGTGCGGATATTCTGTCGGCGCGACATGAGAGGCCGACCAATGATGACAAAGCGGTTTTCTCCAGCCGCTTGCAGTACAGCTTCCAACGGTAGGACCATCGGTTCTTCCTCGATTCCCAATTCAAGTTCATCGATTTGGCGGCGCAATTCGTCAGCCATGATCTTAGGTTGGAGATTAGCAAAGGATTTTGGGAGAAAGAAACAAATAACAGAAGCTTTATGATGCGTTAATGGCGGAAAAGGGATTTTATAGTTGGGAAGAAACTGAAACCCAACTTCATCACGATTCTCGGAAGGAGACATCGTGGGCAAACTGCTTCAATCGTGTAGCGAAACCCCCACGACGAGTATAACGGACATTCAACCGCCGGAGCGGCGATGGTAGATCGGAAAAGGAGCGGTTTTGTTCTGTGAAAAGTCGTCTCTTTATCGCCACAAGTAGGCCTGGGCAAAATAACCGGTTTTAGGGTACCCGACCTGAACCGATCCGAAATAACCGAACTGAAATCCGAACCGAAAATGTAAAATACCCGAACGAGTCCTAAAATCCTATACCCGAATACCCGGAACCGAACTCGTACCGAACCGAGAACCGAATGGGTATCCAAAATATCCGAAAATATAATTATAAAACTTAAAATATTAGTTATATTTATATTTTAAGTAGCATACATATCCAAATTTATATTTACATAACCAAATACATTAGTTATATTATGGATATTTCGTGTAATACGGGTAAAAAGTAACCAAATGTACTTAGAAAGAAACCGAATTTGCTATTTTTCGAATACATGTGGGTACTTTCGGGTACATGTGGGTACTTTTGGGTAAAATGGATAAAAAAGTTACGGTTCCGAACATGTACTCATTAACTTTCGGGTACTTTTCGGTTCCTGTTTTAGTTATCCAGACCGACCCGAACCGGATAGGATCTGAACCGAACCGAACCGAAAATTTTGCAGATCTTAAATGGGTATTCAAATCCTAAACCTGAAATACCTGAAACCTGAATTACCCGACTCGAACCGAACCGATTACCCGAATGTCCAGGACTAGCCACAAGAGAGAGAAAAATTATATCTCGTTTCATTTATTCTATAAACTTAAAACTAAATAAGAATGAATTTAAAAATCTAACAAACCACCAAAAAGATCAGTTTCAAAGAGCGAATATTCGCGTAAGTTATTAGGATAACCTCTAATAATTTTTTAAATACATCTATTAAAGAATTTAAAATAACCATCGGGTTTTGACAATAATAAATGGCTACAATCTTTTTGCGGGTACAATCCAAGTGTAATTGGCCTCTGTATTAATAGGTGGATTTAAGACACGAGACCAAAAAAAAAGAAAAAACTTGCAAAACTAGACACGTATCTAGTTGGAAAGGACTTAGAGTATGTGTAATGGTAGAACCCCTAACGAGGTTTTTACCTAATATTAAATGAATAAAATGAGGTTAAGAACTTTAATGAGGTTTTTAATAAAATGTGGGGTATTATTGGTAGAACTCCATTAGGAGTTCTTAAAAAAAATTTAATTTTTTTTGTAATTAAAATATTTTAAATACCGAAACGAAATCGAAACTCGAAATATTTTCAGTTACCGGTTCTATCTCGGGTCGGTTTTTTCAATTTCGGATATTTTCGTATATTTTTGGGTATTTTCGAGTATTTTTAGGTATATTTTTGGGTACTTTGGTTTCGGATCAGAATATTTTAAACAAATCCGAAACGGATCCGAAACTCCAAAAATCGTAAACAAATCCGTATCATATCCAAAAACTGAAAAACAAAAAAACGGATCTGAAACAGAACCGAAACTGATATTTTTTGATATTTTGGGTTCGGATCAGGATATTTTAACAAGATCCAAAACTCCAAAAATCGTAAACAAATCCGTATCATATCCAAAAACTGAAAAACAAAAAAACGGATCTGAAACGGAACCAAAACGGATATTTTCGGGTATTTTGGGTTTGGATCAGAATATTTTAAACAGATCCGAAACTCCAAAAATTGTAAACAAATCCGTATCATATCCAAAAACTGAAAAACAAAAAAACGGATCTGAAATGGAACCGAAACGAAATCGAAACTGATATTTTCGGGAATTTTGGGTTCGGATCGAGATATTTTAAACAGATCTGAAACGGATCCGAAACTTCAAAAATCGTAAATGAATATGTAACGGATTCAAATACCGGAAAACAAAAAAAAACCGAAAAAACAGATTTGAAACCGATTTGAAAATGAAATTGTTCTGATAAAAAAAAAACAAAAAAAAAGTCTAAGAACCGGTTTGAGAACCGATCCTTAGGTAAGGATTTTTAGATACGGGCTCTTCACTAAATCTATTTCTTTTCTTTTAAAAAAAAAATTGGCTAAGAGCTCGTCTATAGCTCGCGTTAATCTTGGTGTTAGAGCTATAGATAGACAGGTTCCAAACTTGAAGACTCGATACTTACCAAACAAACAAAACTCAAGGCTCGATGGAGTAATTAGAGAGGCTCACGCTATCACAGAGAGAAAATTTACCTTTAGCCATGCAAAGTTTGTGACTAAATTAATTACAATAGAATAAGTATCATGGAATGGTGTCGCGTATACATTACTTGTTTATGAAAATTTGTGACTAAACAAATCCAATTCTTCGTTTATGAAAATTTGTGACTAAACAAATCCAATTCTTCGTTTATGAAAAATCTTTCTCTTCTTCGATCAGTCGATTGTGATGTGGCCGATTGATAGTTAACACGTAATTTAGAGTGAGTTTACAGAAAGTTCTTGTTAAAATGTTTTAAATTCGTTCCTAACATCATCAGGATTACCTCACAGCTTTACTAATATCTAGGGGTATATTCTCCGATTATGTTTAAACAATATGTTGTTTTTCGAATTATTACAAAGCTAAAAAA
Source organism: Anastatica hierochuntica (assembly GCA_900406275.1). Taxonomy (NCBI): domain Eukaryota; kingdom Viridiplantae; phylum Streptophyta; class Magnoliopsida; order Brassicales; family Brassicaceae; genus Anastatica; species Anastatica hierochuntica. The sequence continues at coordinate 11,774 of OVAN01011028.1, forward strand.
AGTTTGAAAAATGTTAGATAACGTTAGAGCACTTAATGGAAGTACTTAAGTGAGATCTTTAGAAAAAAAACAATATAATAATGTGAATAGTGAAAGATTCTTAAGCAAAAGAACCCTTAAAATCCTTAATTAAGGGTTACTTTTTAAGAAGCTCTTTAACTGTTCGCGGACCCCACTGACACGTGGCGGTCCGCAATTGGCTGGATCTTTTTTTTAAATCCAAAATTTTTTTTATTAAAAAACAAAATAGTTAAGGATTCCTATGAGGACCACCATTGTGGATGCTCTTATAATTTATATTAAAAAAGTATAGTTTTTCTCTGGTTTCGTGATACGTGTCCTCCATTAAAAAAGTTGTGATTCTTCTAGAAGTTGCGATTTGAAAATAACTAGGATTAAACCCGCGCATGCGCAAATGCGCGGGACAATAGTTATAAATTTTTTTTCAATTATATTTTCTTTGAAATTTTGTAAATATACATGTTTATGTAATTTTTTAATATAATAAAATATATGAGTTATATAATTATATTTATTATTATCTTGTGTTAATTATAAACTTATTTTTTATATAAAGGAATTTGATTAATTTAAATGTACAATCATGTGTAGGTAAAAATATGATTATATATATATCTATAAACATGTAATAATAAAAAAATGTTCTCTCATAATTAATATTTTTTTATATTTAAATATCATAATTAGTAGTTTGTTATTTAGTTTAGATCTTGCTTTTTATATATACATGAGGATCTTTCTTTTATTTCCATAATTATTTTTTTCATTTTTTCTAATGACATCTAATGTAATTTCTTACAAATTTAAGGTTATATATCCAAATGTACTTCTCAAATAATAATATAGAGATGTTCTCCAACACACCGAACCATCGCATCAATTCGTAAGTTGCACCTATCCGCTTCATAATCGTTTACTTTAATGGCTATAAAATGATCCTCAATCCTCACGCCATCAAAAGTCTTCATGTAGTTCCAGAGACCATATTTGATCATTTTTCTCTTCCCCTAAACTAATTTTTATTATTATTCTATAAAATCTTAAGATCTAATAAAATCCCAAAATTATTCATTTATATATTAAAAAAGTAGACACTACAAGAAAACAGTCGATTAACAACGATTTTTTTGCGGCAAAAAGAAATCGTCGTTATTTAGCAACGAATTGACGACGAATGTACAACGTAAATTATTTTCGCCGTAAAATCGTCGTAAATTAACGACGATTTGAATCGTCATTAATATGTGGATAATTTACGACGATTATACGACAAATTTACACTTTTTTCGTAAATCATCGTTAAAAACTCGTTAAATAACAACGATTTAACAATGACATATTTAACAAGTAATTTACAACGAATTAGAGACTAAAATTGTTATATGTTTAAAACGTTTATTATAGGTGTACCTAATAATTAACAACGAATAATATAGTCGTTAATTGAAAGTTAAATTGTTGTTTGTTGGTAGCAAAAAAAATCGTCGTTAATTCGTTGTTAAAATCCAAAGTAAATTCAATGCTAAAATTTATGAAATTTCTATAAATACCTCTTTCACTTTCACCACAAATCACACCTCACACATTCTTTCTCTCATCAAACAAAAAAGGAAAATAAAAAATGTATGGCGATCTATACGAAATCTGACGGTGGATGTACATGCATAGAGATGGGGTGGGATCAGTGACTCAAGAGTTCCCCGGAGGACTTGAAATTTTCATGCGTAAATCTACCGATCATTCTCCAAAGTGGTAAGATGTTCTGTCTATGTAGAAAGTGCAAGAATACACGGTTCATTCTTGTTGAAAATGTTTGGAAGCTTTTGTTAAATAGAGGATTTACACCACAATATTTCATATGGTTTCAACATAGAGAAGAATATTGCGGTAATGTTGGTAGTAGCAGTAGTAGTAATTATCATCATCAATCCGTAGAAAATGTTGAACCTACTGATAGGCATGATCATCAATATTAGTTTGGTAATTATCACCATCATAATGACAATAATCAACACGATAGGATTAATGACATGGTTACAGATGCATTTCCTCATCAAGCAAATACTGCTCCATTTGCATGTGATGATAACATCGTTGAAGAACCAAATTTAGATGCTAAAAGATTCTACGACATGTTAAATGATAAAAATCAACCATTATATGCTGAATGTAGAGAAGGACACTCTAAATTGTCATTAGCTGCTAGGATGATGACTATAAAAACATTACCTGAAGTATGCATGGATGATTGAACTGATTTGTTTAAAGAGTATCTACTTTCTGATAATTTGGCTGCTAAAACGTATTATGAGATACAAAAGTTGGTTATTAGTTTGGGTCTGCCATTTGAGTCTATTGATGTTTGCGTGATTAATTGTATGATTTCTTGGAAAGATGATGATAAGTTGCTCGGGAAATGTCGTTTTTGTAAAAAGCCAAGATTTAGGCCACAAGGGGTTGGGTGGAAGATGATACCATACCAGAGGATGTGGTATATCCCTATTACTGATAGATTAAAAAGAATGTATCAATCGAAAAGGACAGCAACATCAATGAGGTGGCATGCGGAACATACACAGTTAGATGGAGAGGTTACCCACCCATCAGAAGCAAAAGCGTGCAGACATTTTAACTCAGTACACCCCGAATTTGCTAGACAAAAAGGTTATGTCTACCATGGTTTACGTACAGATGAATTTAGTCCATTTGATATCTCAGGTAGGCAGTATTCTTTGTGGCCCATAATCGTCACGCCGTATAACCTCCCACCAGAGATGTGTATGCAAAGAGAATTTCTATTTCTCAGTGTATTATTCCCTGGGCCTATCCATCCAAAATGATCACTTGATGTTTTTCTACAGCCTTTAGTAGAGGAACTGAAGCTGTTATGGCATACCGGAGTTCGCACGTTTTACTGTTCGAGGAGAAGGAATTTTACGATGCGTGCAATGCTTATGTGGACCATAAGCGACTTTCCTGCGTATGGAATATTATCAGGTTGGACAACGCATGGACGATTGTCTTGCCCTTACTGCATGCATTGTACAGATGCGTTTCAACTAAAGCATGGTAGGAAAACAAGCTGGTCTGACTGTCACCATCAATTTCTTCCTATCAACCACCCATACAGAAGAAACAAAAGACTATTTAGGAAGAACAAAATTGTTCGTGTGCCTCCATCAGTGTATCTAACGGGCGATCAAGTAGAGGAGCAAATTAATTATTACGGTGCATTATACACAATTCCTCGGGGGGGGGGGGATTAGCATGTTCCGCCTAATATGCCTGATGGTTAT
>OVAN01011029.1:1345-15087 GCA_900406275.1 Anastatica hierochuntica
CTCTCTCTCTCTCTCTCTCTCTCTCTCTCTCTCTCTCTCTCTCTGCGGCAACCACTCTCTCTTTCTTTCTCGCCATTTAACTTCTTCGCCTCTTCTTCTTCGTCTTTTATTTTCTTTGTTTTGTCTTAGGTTATTAACTAGACTAGGGTTTAGGGGAAATAGGTCGGGTCGGGTAGTGGGTTTAAGTCGGTTATACGGGTTGGGCAATCGTGTCGTCGATTTTAGGGCTCGGTTTTGGGCTTGTAAAAGGCTGGATCATTATAATTTTATTCTATGTATTTTTATGTTTTTGAGTACTGTGAATACTTCGATATTTTTCGGGTAGTTCAGATAACCAACCTACTAGAACCGAAAATACCTGAATAAGTATCGATTATTTTCAGTTCCTAAGATAAACATCTAAAATACCCGAATCCCAATCAAATCGAATTCAAAAACTACCAGAACGAATCTCCAACCAAAAAATCTATATATCTGAAACCCGAAATACTTGAATCGAATACGATCCAAATACTAATATGCTCATGCCTAATTTTGCTGGTTGCGTCACATTTAATGATTAATAGTTGCTCACTAGAATTACATATTTTAACTAATTCTCTCTTTTTACAAATTCACCATGAGTAACTCGACCTAACTCTTTTTGGATTTTTGAAAAATTTTCGTTTTTTTATAATTAATAACTATCTACAATGCAAGACTCAATATGCATGAAAAGAAAAGAAAAACATCAAAACTAAAAATAGCATTAGTATTAAGCCCCTTCTCCCGGACTTAAATTTCACCGTCTCAGTGAACTTTAAACCGTGAGAGTGACTAATAAAAACACACATGAAAAAATGAAAAAAACATGCAATGGTATTTACAAGAGAAAGTAGGTGTACCTTTAGACAACTCATATGTATTAGTGTCTTGTGGATTCGGCGGAGGAATCGGGTTCTTTGTTGTTGTTGCGTTTTGATCTCCGTGGCCGACATGAAGAGAGGCCAACAGGGTCTTTCCCATGTCCCCTCCGGGATGGCTCTTGAAACAAAGTCCTTAGTGGTTGCATTCTATGCTCTTGTTGTTCCCAGATCACCAATGGTGGATGAGCTACCGAATGCCTTGGTCGTTCTTGATCATAACCACTTGAGATCTCATCTTCCGCTTCTTCCTCACTTGATGTGGCATAGCGGTTATACTTGTCGCTCTTTTTTATTCTCCTCCACAGTTTAGTGAGAAAGTTTCCTTGTGTCTTTATGACCTTCTCTTGGTCATTGACCTTTCTTTCTAAGTACATCTCGTACTAATTCCTTTGGTAATCTGTGGGTGGTTCTAATCTTTGGTATTCAAAGCCAAAGTTATTATCATCTTCTTGGTTTGGTTGTGGCTCGTGGGGATCGTACTTGTAGAGTCTTGGCTCACTCGGTAGGGTGTGATGGTGGATGAGTAGGTGCTGAGGTAGATGGAATGAGAGGTTCTCATCCTTAGTGGTCGTGGTGTGCTCTTGTAAAGTAGCACACTTTCTTTTTTCTTTCCTCATCAATGAACAAATAGATCACTTGGATATTGGTGAAACCATGATATCTGGAGAGAAACTTCTCCTTAACCAAGTGGTTCATATCTATTTTCCGCTCTCCCTTCAACTTACAGAATTCCCCAAGGTTTACTCCCACATGGAGAAATAAAGGAGTGAGGAATCCGCCTATGCGTATCAAAGGCTTACTCGTGATCCTCAACTCTTCGTGGTATTCCAACATCTCGAAGATGAAGACACCTCCGTTGTTCACATTATTTCCCTCGAGATCTTCCATTATCTCCATACTTGATCCTTTCATCACCGTTTTAACACTTTAGAACAATAGCTTCAAGCTCAATTGGCTCAATAGTTTAGGCGAGCTTCTTCCCACAAATGTGTTCCTAAGAAATTCCAAAAGGTATCGAATGGTTGGGTTTCGAATCTTCAATAGCTTCGTCGAGCCTTCATCATATTCTCCAAATGCTATTCCCTTCCAAAGTATCCTTGACTCAATTCCGTAACCATAACCAAACTCTTCCTTCGTTTGATCAAACCCATATACTTGACAAATCTCCTCAAGGGGTACCTTTTAGAAGTCCTCCTTGATTCTAAATGTGAGGTATGCAGAGATCTCATAAGGACCACGTCCTTGTACCATGCTCACCGTTGAAAGGAATTGGAGAGTGGGGTCCCGGTAAGTTGGATGATTCATCGATAGAATATTCTCCATGTCCATTTTCTGAATCAAGTACTTCACTTGATTATGGATCTCCATTTCCCTCAAAACGTCCTCATCCGCCAAAGTTGTTGCAATGACCTTGGCATTTTCTTGGAGGTGCAAGTAAAGGCTTGTTTCCTCATCATACCAACTAGAGTAAGTCACAAATGTTTGTCCACTTTATGCCATTTTTCGATCTACAAAATATAGTAGATATCGTGATTTCAAAGTTTCTTTAATAAACGAATGCAAAAGGTTAAGAGGAATTTCAAACATTCATGAACAAGTCACAAAAATTCTAGATTCCTAACATGGTTCCTTAACCAGATCATTCAATCTAAATGCCATATTAAGAAGATAGACATGGGCCAAAATTTTTCCTAAAAACTGATCAAAATATTCGGCCACCTTCACTTAGTATTTTCAAATTTTCAAGAATAACCGAAAGATGCATGTGTTATGAGGAAGATGCCTACAAGATACACCTATAGAATGTCCATTTAAACACTCAAAGTCCTTTACTAAACTTGGATAATATAATTTATCTAAATTCTATGGTAATGGACAATGCTCAAGGTTCCAACAACAATAAACAAACAAAACAAGCTTCTTATAAACATAACAATGCAATGACAACTTAAATGAAAGTTCAAAATCAATCCTCTTAGCCTATTAAAATAGAAAATTCTAGGCCTTAAAGGACATCATTCAAAAATTGCAAACTCCTTGAACTCTTTATGTAAAACAAGCATATGTACCATGAATTAAACATAAGAACAAACTAAACAAATTTTCCCCAAAATTAACTCAAGAACAATATTCATTAGCACTATTCACAAGGAATAACAATCCATGATTCAAGCAAATTTCATTGTTTTTAAGAAGAATTATCCCATGAAAACTCAACAAGTAAGCACTAGCTACCAAGAATACTCACAAACAAAAGCTAACTCTCTTCTTTCCACAAAAATCAAAAATTACCATCAAGGAAAGAAGAAATTTTTAGTCATACCCTTTTCTTCTTGATTCAAATGTGAGTGTGAGAAGTAAAGAGCTTGAGAAATGCTTGCAAAAGTGGAAAGTTTTTGTGAAAAATCTCAAATTCTCTCTCAAAGCTTTCAAGAACTTCAAAGCTAGCTTTGAAATGATGAAGCTTTCGATGATGATGCTAAGAGAAAGAGAGTTATGGCTTTTTCAAACAACATGTGCTAATAATTCTCAAATGTCCAAGTGGGTGGAACTTTCAAAAATTGCAAAAGTAGTCCCTTGAAAATTCTTTTATAATCATTTTGCAAAAGTTGAATAAAATCACCCTTAAAATCTTTAAATACAATTTTGGTGGGAAAATCAAGTTTAGCTTTTGAAAAATTAGGATCAAAGGTTTGCAAGTTTGGTCAAAAAAGTTTTAGTTTTCATAAGCCAAGCTTTGCAAAATCGCTCTTGAAAATCTTTTAAATGGTGAAATGCAAACTAGACGCTTGAACTTAGGAGAACTTACCTCGGCTAATGGAGTGTCTTTAAAATTGAGTCATATCGACTTGTAGTAAACTTCAAGCCATTACTCCATTTTGGCTTTTGTCTTTTCCTTTATTAGTTCTCCTTTGGTACCTAAGCTTAGAGCATAATAATGTCTTTGGGCAAAGTTTTTCCTAGACATGATCACACTACAAGAAAACAACTAGTTAACAATGACACTAATCGTCATAAAATCGTTGTTAAAAACGACTAACGACAAATTTACGACGAAATCGAAAACATTGTTAACAGATCGTCGTAATGTAATAATCGTCGTGCAATTAACGACAACAATATTTCGTCGTAAATTTCTTGTTAATAATTCGTCGCAAAAAACACGTAAATTAACGAGATTGTAATGATTCGTAGTTAATTCGTATTATAATAAAAGTATCGTTGTTAAACCGTTGTTAAAACAATGGATGTTAAATCATCGTTAATTAACAACGGTTTAACAACGATACTTTTATTAAAATAACAAAAAATCAAAATTAAAATATTTGTAAAATAAATGTTTAATAAAATTAAAATAACAAAATATATATAAAAATTTCTAAAAATCATACAATATAAAAATAAATAATACAATATAAAAACTACATAAATCCTAAATCTATGGATCTACTCCTAGATCTATGTCGTCGAAATAGCCGTCAGGATGGTTCTCCGGATCGACGGGTTGCTGCTGTTGCCCCTGCTCCTGCCCCTAGTCCTGCTGCTGCGGCTCGCGCGCTACCTCAGCTTCGGCCTGTCTCATCATATCAGCAATCTGCGGGTGATACACTGAAAGGATCCCGAACATCATGTCGTAGAAGTCGAACTGCCGATCGTAACGCTGCAGCCTCGTTCGTAGATCCGCGATCTCAGCGTGCGCGGTCTGCAGCTCGTTCTGCATAACCTGCTGTGTAGAAGCATATCTGTAAGACGACGACGCCGCTGGGACATCTTGAATGGATCCCATCCCTAAAATTCTCCCTTTTTCCTGAGAGCAAGCTAAAAAAAAAATCAATCGTTAAAATAATTTAAAAAAGAATAATTAAATAAAAATAATGAAAAAATAAAAATTTACCTCCTCGAAAATCTGATCCAGCTCAGGGACTGTCAAAGTCTCGGCCGGCTGAGCAGTGCCTCCGGGCGAGATCTGAGATCTCTGACTCTCAATCTCAACCCGCCTCGCCTCCACTTGGTTGTAGATCATCTCCGACTTGACATCTACAAACTGTCCGTTCTTCCGTTTGTGGGTCTTCTCGAAGACCTGGCTGACTGATGGAAGGTATTCTAAAGTCTTGGCCTTATACAAAATCAAAGACATAATTAAATAAATTAAAAATATTGTATATTATGTATTCAAATTACTAAATTAGTTAAAATTATTATTTAGAAATTACTTATCATATCGAGGCGTTGGCAAGCGAAAGACATCTGACCAGAAGTCTGAGGCATCTGCTTCTTCGTGCCATCTGAAGCAGTGGCGTTCTGTGAGAGGGAATACTTATGCGCAATCGACGCGGCATGTGAATCTCTCCAGTAGGCCTTGAGGCCGTTCCATACCGCAGTAGACATGAAGAGTGGCTTCCCGAGATCGTCCTTCTCCCCGAACTTCTCCTTCCAGTCGGAGACGGTGTTGTTGAGCCTCAGCTTCGCTCGCTTGTTGAACTCTGTCTTCACCATCTCGTTGATGGAGATATCCCAATGCCGCTTTTACTGGAAAAAAATTTATTAATTAGCACAATATAATTTTTATTTAAATAATAAAAAAAGTAATATAAATAAAAAAAAATTAATAACTTATCGTGAAACACTTGAACTACATCCGCCTGACGTGGTCCGGCGTTGTGGTCCAGTTCACGTGCGGCTCCGTGAAGTAGCCCTTGATGGTTTCGAAGACGGAACGACCAACCTTGTTGTCGATCCCGAACCTGCGAAAAAAACATATAAATTTATTAAAATTGATATAGTTAGTTAAATAAATTATAATTAAATTAAATTAAATTAAAACATATCGAAATGATTGATCATCTGGTCTCTCGGGATCGAGACCAGGAAGAAGATCCTGTCCGGGTGAAACAAAGATGTCCACAACCCGAAGATGGGCGTAAGGAGCATTGGGCGGAACATCCAAGTCCGGATGTACGCCCCCATCGGCCCTGGCTGTCTCTGGTGCTGTTGGTGGTGCCTGATGATGAGGTGGATCCACTGGACCAACTGCTGGTGGCGGCGGAGGAGGCGGTGGCGGTGGTGGAGACTGCATCAGTGCAGACGAGGAAATCGTCGGTCTCGTCCTACCACTCGAGACTGGTCTACTAGCTGACGACGCCGAGGCTCCTGTCCTACGAGCCTCGACCTCCCGATTAGCCATGAACTGAATGTAATTGGGCGAGATGACTTTCCTAGGAGCCATAATAACTAAAAAAAAGAAATATGTAATTAAAATCTTAGGGGTTTGCACGGGACTTAATTGTGATTTTAAGAAAAATCACTTTAAAAATCAATATTGTGATTTTAGGAAAAATCACATTAAAAAATTTATTATTTAGTTTAATTTTAATAATTTAAAAATCATTAATGTGTAAATTTAAAAGTTTTTTAGTGTTTAAATTTTAATTTCAACTTAATTTTCAGTTTAAAATTTAAAATTTAGTATGTAGATTAAACTTAAAAAAATTTTCTATACTAAGGCTAATTTTCATTTACAAATTTTAATCCTAAGACTAAATTACAAATCCTAAAGCTAAAATCAAATCTTAAAACTAATTCAATTCATATTCTATTTCATAATTTAAATATTGAAATTATTTAAAAATTTTAAATTAGAAGAATTTAAATTAGAAGATTACCTTTTAAGTGATGAGGATGATGATTTTGTGTGAAAAGTTGGAATGAACAACGAAATGTGGACTTGCTTGATTCTATAGACGGAATTGTCATTGTAAAATCATCGTAATTTAACGATGATTTTACGACGGTTCGTCGTTAAATCGTGGCGAAAAAATTTAATATTTCGCATTTACGTGCAGGGGGAAATCGAAAATTTTGGTTTTTTTACCAGTCGTCGTTATTTAACGACGATTTATCCATAATCTACACCCGACCGTGTTCCGGTCGAATCTGATCGTATCTGGACGTCCGTTACGCGGATCCGATCGTGCCAATCGTGTTCCGGATCGAATCTGAGCGTACCGGAACGTCCGTTACGCGGATGCGATCGTGCCAATCGTGTTCCGATCGTACCGGGGTGTCCGTTACACGGATCCGATCGTGCCAATCGTGTTGTGATCGTACCTGGATGTCCGTTACGCGGATCCGATCGTGCTAATCGTGTTCCGATCGTACCCGGACGTCCGTTACGCGAATCCTATCGTGCCAATTGTGTTCTCGATCGAATCCGGTCGTACCGAATACACGCCGGGCAATCAAGAAGCATATTCCTTCAAGAAAATTCAATTTTCTTCGGGGAATATTCATTCCTAAGGCCATTTTACCTCTTTTGGCCGAAGAATAATTTCCCGATCATTTAGGATGTTCTTACCCGAACCGTCGGTATTTCCAATCCATTAAATTTCCTAAGCAATCCTTCTGAGTCGCTACTATGTGGAAAATTACGTTTATTTATTAATCGTCGTTAGTTCGTCATTAATTAATGATGAATTAACGACGATTTGTACTTTTGTACAATTCGTACACATCCTCGTACAGAGTACACCTGAGGATGTAAACATTTTAGGGTTTAGGGTTTGAGACTTAACGACTATTTAACGACGATTTGGTTATATTCGTTGTAAAATCGTCGTTAATTACCAACGAATTAACAACGAATAGGGTAAATTGTCTCTAAAACGTGAAAAACTTTGAATTTTCTTAAATGTTTCGATCAATCTAGGTTGAAAAACCTTGTATTTGTCCTAGTATTAAGCATTACAACAAATTTTGAAAGAAAAAAATTTCTCAAAACTTTCGTCTTAGAATCTCTTATACATTACAATGTCGTTTATGTTGTTTCTCTTTCAGATGTTGTGATATTGGTCATGTTTTAAAAATTTTGATGTTAGGAAAACATCAATTCATACTTATACTTATAATGTGTTTTTTGACGAATGTGTAGTTGTATAATCTCATAACCGATATCCCGATTTTGGGTTTAGGGTTTCATGTTAATTTATTTAGTATTTCGCCGTTAAGTCGTCGTAAAGTTACGACGACGTTACGACGATTTGTTGTTTAAAAATGTATTAACGACGATTTTTTTCATTTACGACAAATTAACAACAATTTAACCACTAGTTAACAACTTAATTTCAGTTATTAGTTATAGCTTACTAACTTCATTTTTAGCAGTGATGAATCATCTGCCATTTTTTATCACTTTCAAGAAAATGTGAAAACTTATATGGTGATTCAATTAGACTTAAATGATACAAATGTTAAGAAATTTTTTTAATTGTACAAATAGAAATACATATAATTCAAAAAAACTTTAAAATATACAAGTCTCATCACTCCACTTCTTCCTCTGACCCATCGTCGTCATCAGGACTGTCACTTTCGTCGAATTCGTCCGTTTGTTCGGTTTATGTTTCCTCTGGTATTTCGTCAAGTTCCCTGCTATGGGGATCAACTAGTAGAACGAGATTTGTACTTAGTTCAGGAGAAGGCATCTCAACGGGTGTATAATGTTGGAGGGCAGATTCCTCTTCACGTACTATATGACCTCATGGTGCAATCTTGACTACGGATAGCCAGTTCGTGCCGATCGATGTCAAACGGGGATAAGGAATGAAACTAACTTGTTCCGCTTGTGATGCAAGGATAAATGGCTCAAATTTGTTGTACCTACGTCCCTTGTTAACATCGACGATTCCGAATTTGTTGATACGAACACCTCTGCAAATTGTAGGATCAAACCACTCGCACTTAAAGAGCACGCATTTTAATTGTAGGAGACTTGGGAAAGTAACTTCTACGATTTCTTGTAGGATTCCATAGAAATCTATGTCCCCCCTTACGCAGACGCCGTAGTTAACGCTTGTGCGATGTCTGCCATAATCGTAAGCGTGGAATGCATATCCTCTTGTAAAATACATTGGTGTGGTACCTATCCTCACAAGAGGATGCTGTAGCATCTCATGAAACCACAAAGGATATGATTCATCCTCGTACTCAATCTGTAATCCGATACATAATATTAGCTACCGTGTATTCTTGCACTTTCTACATGGACAAAACATCTTACCACTTTCGACAGTGATCGGTAGATTTGTGGCTTGACGCATGAAAATTTCAAGTCCTCCGAGGAACTCTTGAGTCACCGATCCCTCCCCATCTCTATGCATGTACATCCACCGTCGGATTTCGTATAGATCGTCAGACATTTTTTATTTTTCTTTTGTGTTTGATGAGAGAAAGAATGTTTGAGGTGTGATTTGTGGTGAAAGTGAAAGAGGTATTTATAGAAGTTTCATAAATTTTAACATTGAATTTACTTTGAATTTTAACAACGAATTAACAATGATTTTTTTTGCTACCAACAAACAACAATTTAACTTTCAATTAACAACTATATTTTTCGTTGTTAATTATTAGGTATACCTATAATACACGTTTTAAGCATATAAAAATTTTAGTCTCTAATTCGTTGTAAATTACTTGTTAAAGATTTCGTTGTTAAATCGTTGTTATTTAATGACTTATTAACGACGATTTTAATAAAAAGTGTTATTTTTTCGTCTAATCATCATAAATTAACCACATTTTAACAACGATTGAAATCGTCGTTACATTCCATCGATTTTACGACGAAATTAATTTTCGTTGTAAATTTGTCGTTTATTTGGTTTTAATTAACAACGATATTTTTTCGTCGCAAAAATTTGTTGTTAATTGACTGTTTTCTTGTAGTGTCACCATTATTGAATTTAAAATTGTTTTTTGTAGTGTCACCATTATTGAATTTAAATGCATGAAAATTAAAGAATTAAAAGAAATATTTACAAAGGATATGCATGAGATTGCCTCTCAAGTGCGCTTGTTTAAGGTCCTTAGCTTGACCGTTCATCTTTCTTCTTTAATTGGCGAGATTAAGGACCTCCTCATCATGGCTAGGTCCTCTTGTGGACTTCCTTATCACCCATTCCTTGATCTTGTTGAAGTTTTTCATTTCATTACCTTTGTTGAAATGGGGATTGTAGCTACGCTTGAAGGTTGTCCCTTGAGTAATGGTTACATCCTTTGTTGTGCCCAAGCCTTCGTGTGGCACATATCCATCAAGGTCTCCCTCATAAAGTAAATCCAAAACACCATCTTTTTCCAAGCTCTCATAGACTTTCTCGTCTCGAATCCTACCCCTTTTCCTTGGTTCCCTTTAGTAAACCGTACCACAAAAGGCATTGTCTCTTTTGGTATTAAGCATTGGGAGGAGACTCCTTCATCGAATTTTTTCAAAACGAGCCATTTAGCATCAAAGCCTATTGAAGCTCCGGTAGTGAGGAGGAATGGTGTTCCTAAGATTAATGGAAAATTGGCTTTGTTGGACTTAGTATCCACAACCACAAAGTCTCACTTAAAAAGTGTATTGTTGACCCTTAGCTCCATGTTCTCAAGCCATCCCATAGGAGTCTTTTTAGATGCATCCCCAAGTAGGTTGGAATCCCCTCCTCTTTGGATCTTTTGTTGAAGTCCAAGTTCTTTCACGCGGTCTAGTGAGATGACATTCAAACTAGCACCGGTATCCGCCAAAGCGTCCTCAAAATGGTAATCCTTAAGAGCACATGGAATTAGAAACCTTCCCTCATCATTTCTCTTCTCTAAACTCTTCTCAATGGTTCTAGTTGTTGGGATTCCATTGTCCCTCATGATGTTCTCAAATTTGTCCCTTTGAGAGATGGCCTTTTCCAAATTCTTGTTGACAATATCATTTGTCTTAGTTTCTTCTTCCCATTCCTTGGGAATATCCAAAAGACCTTCTTCTTGAGTTCTTTGTAATACAACTCAAGGATTTGCTTCTTGAAGCGTTGAGGGTGTTACAGGTGATTTTGGTCGTTCTTTGTAGCACTACGGAAGCTGGAGGTCGATGAATGTTTAGCAAAGGTTTTAGGACGTTTGTACTAAGCTTTAAGATCAAAGATGGCAAAAGAGCTTGGTATTTATACATGAGTTTCGTGATTACCCCTCCAAGAATTGGATATATCATGATTATCTATAGAATATATGCATCTTTATCTAGAATACATGTCATTATCTATTAATTTAAATAGCAAAAATAGAGGAGAGGCGGTGGTCGGCNAGAGAGGCGGTGGTCGGATGGCTTCCGGCTATGTTTGGTCGTCTGACTTCTGGCTTCCGGCTATGGGACGTCGTCTGGCTTCTTGCTTCTGGGCATTCCCCTGCTTTGAGGTTTTACTGATGTACTTCATCTAAGTCTAGGGAATTCCCATGACCAAAATTACTCCAAACAGTTTGCCCCTTATTGCGCAGGTTCGATCTGAAGCTGTGGAATAACATGTCTTCCAGGTGGCTTAGGCATGAAGCCAGTAGTCGCTTGGCCTTTTTTAGTTGTGGCTTGCACCGCCTCTTCTTTCCACAAGCGTTTGCTTGCTTTTGGTTTCACTCTGAGCGTCTCTGCTACGGCGGGGCTGCGTCTGGCTCTTTATCGCCTGATGTGTCAGTATTTTAGTAGATTTTTAGTACGGTTTTCATTCGAGAATTATAGCTTTTAGTATGTATTCGGATTTTTTTGGCGCGGTTCTCTGTTCTTTGTTGTTTTTACAGGATCCGAGCTTGAATGTGCGAAAAGGAAGCATTTTGGATGGATTTCAAGCCTCGAAGGAAGTTTTCATGGAAAGCTGGAAAATACCCATATTTTTGGACACAGATCGACCGATCCAGACAAGGATCGATCGATCTCAATCCCAATCTGCGGACCGATTTTACGAAGAACCAGACCGAACTTATTTCAGACCGGATTTCAACTAAAAGACCTAGACTCGAGTTTTTCCTTTCATTATGCACTTTTAGAGATATTAGAGAGCTTGAGAGAGTTTGAGAGAGTTTGTAACCTAGGGAGAAGAAGTCTTTTTGTCCTTCAATTCGAGAAGTCTTCGAAACCCTGTTTACTCTTGTTTTGCTTAATACAATCATGTCTCTCTTGAAATTGATCTGTGTTTTTGCTTTATCTATGAGTGAGTAGTTGTTCATTGGTTTTAGGGTTCTCACAAAGGGGATTCATGATTTGTTGATATAAAATTGCATGATTAGGGATATTATCTAATGGATCTTCATATGGTTAATCGTAATGCATGAAACTGAATTGATCACTTAGTTTCTGATCTTAGGTTGTTTAACTGCTGGAAGGTGAATGTTTAAATGCCTGAAAGAATTATAGATGAGCAATTCTTCTTAAGCCAACGGAAGTTGATGTTTAAGTGAAATGTGAACCTATTAAATCTGTTAGTAAAGCATGACTAGAAATCGAGGGTCAACGAAAGTTAGTCTCGAGGTTTCTAGTGCATAGGGCGCTGATGCTACGAAAGTAGACCAGTTCTAGATTAGAATTTGACTTCAAGACGGTTCTTAACCTCTCCCCTAATCTGTAATTTGAGTCAACCATGAATTGTTTCCCTAAGAATACCCGATGCCCAACACTTTTCTGAATAGTTTACAACCTCGTTGCTTGCTGCGTTTTATTTGCTTTCTTTAATTTCGACATTTTCATCTCTCAAAAGACATCTTTTTAACTTTAGCTCGCTGTTTGATTTTGATTCTTCGTGCTACTCTTTGCTCTCTGTGGATTCGATCCCGAACCACTACAACGTACATCAGTGCGGTTGCAGTGTTATCTCGGGTGAAAACCTGAGCTATCAAGTTTTCTGGCGCCATTGCCGGGGACCAATAGGGAGTCATAGAACTTAGGATCATTGCGTGTCTAAGGCATTTTCTTTATTTTTTTAATCTTTTCTTTTTCTTCTTTGTTTTTGTGCTTTCATGTGCATGAACAGGCCTTACACTAGAAGCCAAGGGACATCGAATCTAACTGAGTTTGAGCCTGAACCTTCGCGTCTAGAGAGATAGAAGAAGAGAGAGAAGTTGTTGGAGGTTATTGAAGAGTTTGAGTTTGCTGCAGTCATGGGTGATAACATTGGTGCAGACATTGAAGTTCACAATAACCCTATCTTTTTCTGAAGCTCTTCCAGGAGCTAACCCACCTGCTGGAGGTGGTGAAAATGTTGGTGCTCAGCAAGCTGGCCACCAAAATATTGCAGCTGTGGGGCAACAACGCGCAAATCAACCTCAACAGAGGATGACTCTAGCGCAATATGACACTCCAGAGGCCTTCTATGCGAATCATGCTGGGATTCGTCCGCCTCCCATTGAGAAAAGAGACTTTGTAATCAAGACTGGTTTCATTAACTTACAGCAGAACCAGTATCATGGGTTGCCATCACAGAACCCTATGCACCATCTGGATAGATTTGAAGCCATCTGCAATACTATTCAGCACAACGGAGTACCTGTTGATGCTCTAAATGTTGGTTGTTCACTTTCTCTCTGAATGACAAAGCTACACGTTGGTACAACAACCTGGAGCCTAATTCTCTGAGGACTTGGGACGAGATAAAGGCTGCCTTCCTAGGGTATTTCTTTACTAAGTCGCGGTCTATGTCTGTGAGGAACAACATTGCAGGATTTCGCCAATTGAATGCTGAGAGTTTTCATGCAGCTTGGGAGAGATTCAGAGAGTATCTGAATGATTGTCCTCATCATGAATTCACATATTGGAATCTCCTCAACATTTTCTACAATGGAGTTGAGGAGAAGTATCAGAATGCGATGGACACTGCTAGTAATGGGGATTTTAGTACCAAGACTGTGCAGGAAACTTACGAGTTGGTGAATAACATGGAGAATAGTCAGGCTAATCACNACTTACGAGTTGGTGAATAACATGGAGAATAGTCAGGCTAATCACAGATCAGACTATGAGCGTGGTAAAGGAGTTGTGTCATCTGATGCAAAGAG
>OVAN01011030.1:0-15087 GCA_900406275.1 Anastatica hierochuntica
TCGGTGTTGGGGGCATTGGTGGTTTAGATGGGTATGTTGCATTTCTTCATGCTGTATGGGTGTTTTAGAGTTTAAAAGTGTCATCAACATGCAATTCTATACCAGATTTTTGTTAAAAAAAAAACAAAAAAACAAAACAAAAAAAACAAATAAAATAAAAAATAAAAAGCGAAAAAAAAACGAAAATTAATTTTAATTTCTGTATATCTGGTTTAGTTATTGGCATTTGCATATTTATTTTGTTGATTGGATTCACCCTGAAGAATGCACATATCTGGTTTACTTTTCTAATTGGTGGTTTGTGCTTGGGTAATTAGGGGACATGGATATCAATATACTCTCTCTCTCTCCTGCGATTTTGCATAATGTCTTGCATTCTTGACGCAACTTTGATACCCGAAACACTTTAAGTCTCACCACCTTGATTTTGAGTTCTTTGGTGAAAAGTTTCACGCCCATTCTAATTGAATGTAGAGAGTTATTGACATGGAAGCTGAGTTTGCAGGTTTAGATTTTAGAGTATGGATGGTCTTGGGAGGTCATGTAGCGATTCTTGGGGAGAATGTTCTAACTGTTCTGAGTTTATATGGTCATTGAAAGTAGCGCAGAGTAAGGTTTTCTGAAAGCATAAAATCCATTCGGTTTTAAAACTTCTTTTCCCACAAGCTTAATCTTCGTTTCCTTTACTTAAGGACAAGCAAAGATTCAAGTCTGGTGGATTTGATATATTTGTATTTTATCGGTTTTTATCACTATTTTATTCGAGATAAATGGTGTTTTAATATGTATTTGGTTCTTTTTGGAGTCTTTTGGTGTTCTTTAGTGTTTTTATAGGTTTTAGGTTGCTTTGGAGAGAAACAGAATAAATTGGGCCAAAAACTGATATTTAGAATGCTGAAACGACAGAAGTTTGGCTTTATTTGACAGATTTTCCACCGTTGGATCGAGCAGAAATTGTGACACAAGATAGCCACAAGAGTTATCTTTAATTTGGAGACGGTTTGAATGAAATCCAACGGTGCGATCAAAAGTTATGGACATTTTAGTGAACACCTATCATGCTGAAAACGAGAGACGAAAGCGCAGAGTAACTTAGCAGAAAGACAAGGATCGACCGATCCCTGCCCTTGGTGGGACAAGGATCGATCGATCCTTGTCCAGACGCGACCAAAACCATTTATTTTGAACCAGAATCAAAAATTGAAGACCCAAATTACATATTAAAACACTCAGGCTCGTTTTTAGTTTTGATTATGCTATTTTGGAGTTTTGAGAGAGACTTTTGAGTTTTGTAACCTGCGAGAGAGAGATCTACTTATCAGTACTTCGTTGGAGAAGAATTCTTATCTCTACTCTTTGTTTTTATCATTCAATACATCATGTTTCCATCCCATTCATCTTGTGTTGATTTTATTGCTATGTGTGAGTAGTTTTCTAGTTGGGTTTAGGGTTTCTCGTAGGGGATTTCATGAATCTGTGATTGCTAGGTTATTAGATTGGGGAATTATCTATTGATCTTCGTTTATCTCTGTGCTTAATGCTGAAATTGGATTCGCGACCTAGTTTCTAAATTTAGGATATTCAATACACCAAAAGTGATTGCTTGAATGCCTGAAATTGAGATTAAATAAGCAAAGTATTCTTAACCAACGACAATTGATGTTATTGCGCTTTGTGAACAAATCAATCCTGATTAGAATGCATTTAGTATTCAAAACTCAACGAAAGTTAGTGTCTATAATCTTTAAGCATAGATAATTGGCGCTACGACAGTAGGTTAATTATAATCTTGTGAATTGAGTTAAGATGGTTCTTAAATGTTTCCCCATTAACAAATATACAATCCTGATAAATGATTTCCCTGAGAACACCCTATACCCAGCGTTTTTCTCTGATTTATTGACAACCGTTATTGCTTGCTTGCTTTCTTGCTTCTTGATTTCGAATTTAGCATCCTTTTACCAAACTTTCTTTTCCGACTTAGCCCGTATTTATCTGATAATTCTTTGTACGACATTGGTTCTTGTGGATTCGATACCCGAACCACTACAACGTGCTTAACTGTACGCTTGCAGTGACTTCTTGGGTGAAAACCTGAGCCATTAGCTACTTGCGTTATAGCTTCATATTTCTCATGAGTAATACCGAAGTCGTCAACAATCTGTTTGATAGTGTTGCGGCGGCGATGTGCTTTGGTAACACCTTGAAAGTATTTGGTGTTTCGGTCTCCCAACTTTAACCAATGATTTATACTTGTCATTCTCCAAAAAGCTTCTTCTTCTAGATAAGCATTAGAGAGCTCTTTGCGGAGTTGAAGAATGTGATATCTGGAACTATGGTTGTTCGTAAGGGCTCTCTCCAGTCTGTCTCTTACCAGACCAATCTTTTCTTGAGTATTCTTTTTATTCCTTTTCCGCCAACGAGCTATTGTTTTTCTGCACTTATCCAGTTTACTACACCATGTATGATCATGTGTATTGTGTGTCCATTTAATTTTAACAAGATCAACAAAGTCCTTATTGATGAAAAGATTTTTGCCATACCGAAATTGGCCTCTGCAATTGCTCTGTTCATAGTCAATGTTGATGATCATTGGCCTATGATTCGATTCTGCAAGCGATAAATAAGTACTCTCAGAAGCCGGATACTTCAAACTCCATTCATTATTCACGGAACCCTATCCAAACATCTCTCAACTACATCATTACCTCTTTTTCCTGCCCAACTAAATCTGCTACCAGAGAAAATCAAATCCGTCATACCACACACATTAACCATCATTTGAAAGTCTTGAACACTATTAACAGATCGATCTCTACCACCGCATTTTCCAGAAGGGCTTAGGATCTTGTTAAAGTCACCACACATTAGCCATGGGCTTGTTCTGTTTATTCTGATACGTTGTAGTTGTTCCCATAAATAATATCGAAGAGACAGGTTTGGATTTCCATAAACACAAGACAAGTAGAACTTGAAATATTTGTATTCAACATAGAGATCTACGAGTCTTGGATCATTGGAAATACAAGAAACTGAAACACAATTCTTCCAACAAACAACTAATCCACCATTAACCCTTGAGGAGGCACGATACACATATCATCATATCCAAGTGACACACAAACGTATATAATAACTTATATAATTATTAAAACTAAATTTAATTATTCAACTAACACTTCTCTTTAACTGAGTTTTGGTCTCACGCCAAATTTTCTCCTTAGTTCTTCAAACCTCTTCTTGCTAAGTGCTTTAGTAAGCAAATTAGCTAGTTGAATTTTGTCTTTGCAATACTTGAGTTTGATAAGACCTTTGTGTTCTACTTCTCGAACAAAATTATACTTAATTTCAATATATTTTGTTCTTCGATGTTGCATCAGATTCTTTTCGATCGCAATTACCGACTTATTGTCGCAGTAAATCGGAACACCATCTTTAGAAGCAAAGCCAATATCTTGCATAAGTCTTTGTAACCAAATCGCTTGATTTGTTGCTGCACAAACTGCCACATACTCTGCTTTCGCCGTTGATTGTGCTATTGTTTGTTGTTTGCTGGATTGTCAACAAAACACAGAAGATCCTACAGAGAAGACGTACACGGATGTGCTATTCTTGTCTTCATTTGAACCTCCCCAATCACTATCCGAGTATCCATGCAACTCTAGATTCTCAATACTTGAAAATCGAACGCCAAAGTGAGACGTACCATTGACGTTGGGGTTCTTACACTTGTGCATCCTTTCTTCTCTATTAGTTTACATGCGTATTTTTCTTGTGAAAAAGTAACTATTTCTTTTAAGTAGACTTAGGCCTAAATAGAGTATGATATTCAGCACCAACTCTTTACAGCTTACTGTTTGTTGATGATGCTTTATTTTTCTGTCATGCACATCCTCAATTCTCTAAATCAATTATGCAGACGCTTAGACTCTATGAGAAGATATCAGGTCAGTCGATTAATTTAAACAAATCTGCCATCATATTTGGATCCTGAATATCTGATGAAGTCAAGACTTGCCTTCGTCACATACTTAACATACATAATGATGGTGACAATGGGAAGTATTTAAGTTTACCTGAACAAATCGATCGCAAGAAAAAAGATATTTTCAAGTTTATTGTTGAGAAGGTACAACAGCGGACCGCTAACTGTATCAATAAGTTCCTATCAGAAGCAGGGAAAAAGATCATTATTAAAACGGTAGCCCTTGCCCTTCCGGTATACACCATGAATTGTTTTAAACTACCATAAGGCATTTGTGAGGAAATTGAATCAACACTTGTTGCATATTGGTGGAGTAAAAGAGGAGACAAAAAGGCTTACAATGGTTCTCTTGGGATCTTCTCACTCATTCAAAGAATAATGGAGACTTGGGATTTAGGAATATTGGAAATTTCAATGATGCGCTCCTAGGAAAGCAATTTTGGCGAATACTACACAACCCCAATACTCTGGTATCAAGGGTACTAAAAGGGAGGTATTTCCCTGAAGGTTCCATCATGGAAGCCATACTCGGGTTTAAACTGCCGTTCATTTAGAGATCTTTTCTAAAAGGTCGAAAACTAGTCCAAAATGGCATGAGAGTCGTCATTGGAAATGGCGAGAACACACGCATTTGGTCGGACAATTGGCTGCCTTTACTACCTCCAAGACCTCTGCATCGCATATTTGGACCTCTCACTAATATCAAATCGGTCAAAGATCTAATGTCTACAACACACACAGGTTGGGATCATCAAAAACTTATGGCTAACATTAACGCTGACGATGTGGACATCATTAGTACGATTAGATTGAGAAGCTACTCGGCGAAAGACTTTGCAGGATGGGCGTATAACCCTCAAGGTATTTACACAGTCAAATCGGCTTTTAAGTTAGCGGAGGATTTAAATCAGGCGCAAGGGGTACCTACCCCTGGACGAACTACTTTAAAGGCAGCTGTTTGGAAAATCAATACAGCCCCAAAACTTAAGCATTTCTTGTGGAGGGCCTTGTCGTTTGCCTTACCGGTTGGCTCCATTTTAAGACAAAGGCATATCACGACTGATTCAATATGAAAGCGATGTTATCAACACGAGGAAACTCTCAATAATATGTTTTTTACTTGTACCTAGGCTTCAACAATTTGGCGTGCTATCCAAGCTGTTGACCCAATGCTACACACCAATTCCATATCTTTTGAAGCGAAAATGGAAGCAATAATTACTAACCACACCAACCTCCAAATTCCAGAAAAATCAAGACACATTTATTTATGGACACTTTGGTGAATATGGAAGAGTCGTAATCTTTAGTCTATCAGCGCAAACCATCACAATGGCAACATGATGCAAGACTTATAACTAATGATGTCGAAGTATTTTTGAATACTACTAACCTTTCAGCTAATACAAATCCAATTAGGAGACAAGAGCCAATTACATGGACAAAGCCTCCTTCTACATCTATAAAATGCAATTTTGATGCAAGCTTCCGAGGTAACAATCAATCGTTAGTTGGATGGGTGTTCAGAGATTCAAATGGGACATACTTAGGATCAGGCCATGCTAAAGGATATGCGTGTGAAGATGTTGTCGAAGCTGAGCTTCATGCCTTACTCATCTCCATCCAACAAATTTGGATATAAGGATACACACGAGTAATATTTGAAAGAGATAGTAGTTTGGTGACAAGTTTCGTTAAAGGTGACGAAATCTGTTTCCAACACTATAACCTTATCTTTGAGATTCGTGGCTGGCTAAGGCGCTTCACCGATTCAATTATAACCTGGGTTCGACGAGAAGCGAATCAAGTCACAGATTGCTTGTCAAAATCAAACTTTCCAAACAATTCAGATTTTGGATTTTTCTGCTTTGTACCAAGTAACATTACACATTTCTTATTTGGAGATCATTATTAATCAAAAGTAGAAATTCTAGGAAAAAAAAGAGTATGATCCTACTATAAAGTGTTGACTTTTGCTGACATGGCATAACTTCGTCGTTGCTCGGTCTGTGATTGGCAGTTCAATATTCATGTGACGTTATATCTCTCTCTCTCTTCTCTCTTTATATAACTTGCTTTAATTTTATTTATTTCGGAAGACTCTCGACTTTTTTTTCTCATCGAAAATGAAAGAAAAAACATAAAGAAAGTCGTCGAAAGAAAGAAAGCGCCATGGGCGCCATTGATTTTGTCGTCCATCCTCTAAGAGAATTTGCCAAGGACAACATATGCCTCGTTAAGCATTGTAACAAGCCAGATCGCAAAGGTAATTGTCTTTCTTATTCCATGTAACCTACGAGATGTGTCCATCAGAAGAATCGAAGTATCGAATATTTTGAGGCTAACGAGGCTGATTTTGTTGAGCTCGTCCAATAGGAGGCTGATTCTGAGGTAAACCTTGTTGAATTAAGGTTTGAAGTAGTTGTGGGAGTTGTTGTAATCCCACCAAATTTACAGATGGAATTTGTTGTTGGTTACCCACTCGAGCATGTACATTTCCTCCTCCGGGTTGATTTTGCGGATTCGGAACAACACCTTGAGCTCCATGTAAGTTTCTTTGGACTCCTTGAAGTCCAACAGCAACATATAAGTTTGTGTGACGGTGAGGAAGAGCAGCAGGGGTGCTGTCAAGTGCGTGGCCAGCATGTACATCAGCTTGTTCAGCGAGATTGATCAGATCATCCACCTGAACTGGATGCTCGTGTGGAAGATTCAGAATCGGATCATCCCCAACAGTTAATCTCTCTCTTTTTTGTCTTCTTAAGGTTCGTTTTATGACGTCAATGGGAAGATTTGATGTAGATGGGTCGTCCAAAGAGGAACTCATTTGCATAAATCCTGAAAATAAAAACGAAAAAGAAGTAAAAACTGAAAATAAAGACGTTCTAGACTAAAATAAAGATAAAAACTTATAGGTAAGGAATCAAGTCCCCGACAATGGCGTCAAAAAGCTTGATAGTGTGTCAAGTCTCACCCAAAATAACACTACTGCTGCAAGTGAACAACATAGGTGCAATACTTCAGGTTATCGATCCCACAAAGACTCCGATCTTACACTATGAATTTCAGGATCAATTTGAGCAAAACCAGAAAATAAAAAGGTTGTTTGGTGAGAGTAAAAGTAAAAGATATAATTTTAAAATAAATTAAAGAATGTAAATCCATGGAAAAAAGCGTTGGGCACATAGGACATTCTCAGAGAATCATGCATCATAGAAGAAACCGATTTTTTAGGGATTATAATTAAGCAACGTCTAGAACTTGAAAACATTAAATTAGATCCTCTCCACTTTTGAGGTTCAGGATTCTATTCTTAAGTATCAAGGGAAATCGACTTTTGTAGGGTCTTGTAATAAATAAACATGCATTATATGGATATAGATTTCGATAAGTTCACTGAGCCAAATCGATCTACTTTCGAAGCCTCCCTGTAACTCAGCTTATCGAAGATTTAGTCCATGTGATTTAACAAGCTTTTAGAATGAAAATCTACCTATGGACAGACTACTAGATGCGCTATAGAGTAATCATGCATAAAGATCAACCGAGACAAAGACTATATGAATCCCTAATCAAATACTAGCATCTTATGATAACATAATCTCTTTGATAAACCTAAAAACCTAGCAAATAAACTACTTAGACATGGAGCATGAAAAATAGCAAGCAATCAATGAGAAAAATATCATTAAATATATCAAGAGTAAAGAAATCTTCTCTATAACAAAGTATGAAATGGATCTCTTCAAAGAACACTTGAAAACTTAAAGAACAATGAAAGATCTCTCAAAGCTTTTGACGGCTCTGCAACTCTCTGTAAAAATATTGTGGCTTTCTCTATTCTAAAGGCTAAAAAAAATTATTTATAATGCTATGGCTTATTAGGTCGTCCTTGGTTATGTTGGTTCTTGTGGAATCAAAATCGATTAAGCGAACCGAAAGATATGAGGCAAAATATGTCTCTAGCCATGAAATGCCTCTGTGATCAGAGTTTTCCAAAAATGGGTACTCGGTCGATGGCGGAAACTCCATCACCCAGTCACAGCTCCATCTTGCTTTACTTGCTTCATTTCCGAGACAGACAGACATGTCTTTGCTTAAATGGCTATAACTCCTCAGCCACAACTCTAAATGACTTCAAACCACTTGTATGTGAAAGATAACTCAAATTTCCAACTTCTGACCAAATTCTTTCTCAATCCAATGAAGGGAAGACTTTCGTTCATGCCAATCTTTCTGATGCTGAGAATATGTCCATATTGGTAAAATGAAAAACTCAAGTGTGATCTGTCAATGAAACTTTCTTGTTAATATGATCGAGGTCCAATTAGCACATTTCTCCATTCTTTTTTATTATTTAACTTGATTAGTCCTTAAAATCACAAATAAGAGAAAACTAGCTCTAGAGGTCGAAAAAGCGTTAAAAACCTGAAAATAAATGAGTACAAATCCGAATAAAAATGGTAAAATAATAGTGTTATCACTATATGTAATTAATCTACTAGCCATAAAAACTGAATGTGTCTCGGAAATTAATTCCGAAAAAAATATCTTTAATTGACAACTAAGAATTTTAGATATTACTTTATATGCTACGTTACATAGACTAATAGGTCTGAATCCGGCCATTTCACTTGGTCTATCCGTTTTTTGAATCATACAAATATTCGTTTCATTAAGCTTTCTTTCAAACTTTCTGTCTCGAAGAAAGTATTCATCATACTAATGAGATTTTTGCCTATGACATCCCAAAACTATTGGTAAATAAGGTTAGTCATCCCATATGGACCAGGGGATTTTTCCGGTTGTATTGAAAATAAGGCTTTCTTTATTTTTTCCTCAGAGAGTTCCTTTATCAAAATCTCATTCATTCTCTTTATAACATTCACATGAATATTTTTTAGTACTTGATCATATTCACTCAAATTTAAGGAGGAAAAAAATTCCTTAAAATAGCCCATTGCCACTCGTTAGACTCCAGCCGCATTGTCTGTCCAGACCCCATCCTGGTTTTTTAATCCCATAAGCCGGTTTCTGGTTCTTCTTTGTTTGGTTAAGGCATGAAGGAATTTTGTATTCTTTTCTCCCTCATTCACCTAATTGATCATGATTTTCTGCTACCAGAGTACTTCTTCTTCATGGAATACCATATCTAGTTATCTTTTAATTCCTTCAATGTTTCATAGTAAGCTTCTTCCTCAGGTTGGGCTTGATCGATATGGTGTTTGAGTTCTTCTATGAGTTTTTTTGTATTGGAAATGGTGTCCTTCTTCCAGGTTGAAATGACATGACAACAACTTTTGATATGATGGGTCAAAGGTTTTATAGAATCTGACATATTCGTGCCCTATCCTTCTGTTACTGCTTCTTTTAGCCCATATTTACCTATCAAGTGTTTATCAAACATGAAGGATCTCTCAATTTTTTGGGGAATTTTTTGAATGTTGGTCACTAATGGTATGTGGTCTGAACCCCCACATCTTTAAGTACTCAATGATAGTGTATGGAAAAAGATTATGCTGATCTTCATTTCATATAGCTCTATCTGGTCCGCACTTTACCATCTTGTTTCTCCGCTTTCCTGCACATAATATAAAACTCCCTTTGTGGGGAAATTCGATCAAACTGCAGCAGTTGATCATCGCACTGAATGGAAGAAAGGATGCTTCCGATCTATGTTGTTCGCCACGTTTATCATGGTTTCCTATAATTTCATTAAATCTCCAATAGTGAACCACGCCCCATGGCTACTAATGGCTATACGGGTAATACATTCCCAAACGTTTCTTCGGTATTCAATCACCAGATCTCCATAAGCGAAATTAAATATACTCGGTTATCATCAATAATTGTTTCAGCATCCATTAAGCGTTTTGTCATACTTAATACAGGAACCGGAAAATTCTTAAAGTAAAACAAAGGAAGACCTCCATTCAAGTCGACTGGATCCACAGTAAGCAGACTATCAACCCCACGCGAGACTTGGAAGTCTTGTAAAAACATCCAATTGTTCTTAGTTTCCAAAAGAAATAGAAAACCTAGAGAGTATTAGCGACACATCTCTTCCAGTCGACGAGTTGTAGCTTTGACACCCTTCCCTTGATAATTCCACGCAAGTATCCTCATTTAATCGGATTGGGTGGGTTCTAGGACCCCCACCAAACCTATCTCTGTAACGTTAATTTTTGAAATGATGAATGAAAACACCTAAAATTGAGGGATAGTAACTTCATTAAAAGGGGACTTTGCAAAAGACCCGTTGTACCCATCTCTAGGAATAGTTTGAATCAAACAAATCTCTAAGGAAAATAGAAAGTCCTTAAGAGAAATTGTTTCTTTAATTTGAAAAAAAATCGATGTAAAGCTTTAGCAAACCGGAGACAATATTTCTCGACAATTATACTTTTGAAAAGATGAACAATAGTGAGTTTAGCAATTGTGACGAGAGTGGATACCAATTGTAATAAAATATATCGAAAAAGTTATTTATTCTCTCCAAATGGAAGAAATTAACTTAGTTGCACCGGGACGGATACGGGGACGAAAAACAGGGACGGGAACGGGGACATATACGGCAAAACTTAAAAGTTCGTAAAAGCGGGGACGACATGGGTACGGATAATATGTTGTAAGTTAGAATATTTGTATGTCCCATAAATTATCAATAAAAATAAAAAATCATATAGAATTCCCAACATAAAGTCATAAACACACTTTAAGTTATTATTTAAATAACAAAACACTGAAAATAGATAAACTAATCAACTATCATTGAGCCAACTCATTCTCCAAATCAGGATCATCAAGGGAGAGAGGCCTTTCAATTCCAAGAATCCATCACCTTTCTCAGAATCAAATTTATCTCTAACAATGCCCCACATCTTGGTCTTTTCATCTTGGGGGTTTCTTGACAAAAAGCGTAGATTGTTGTGGACGAAAATCAAGTCTTGAGCACGACTTGTATCCAACATGTTCCTCTTCAACGAGTGAATGAATGAATAAGTACTCCAATTTCGTTCACAGCAAGAAGAAGAACTAGGTTGTCCAAGCAACTTAAAAGGTAAACTTTGAAGAAGAAGAGTTTGGACACCAAAGTTAGCCCACCAATTCCGAGGGGGCATCTTATACATCGATGCAATGCATGATAAATCTGCAAAAGGACTAGTTCTCATCGAGAGTAATGCATACTCAGTCATGACCCTAGTGTGATCATCATCATTAGGAAACAATCTTCGAAAACACTTCCTCCTCTCGGTAGATATTTCTGCATCCCTATGTGTACCAATTCTTGTAGGATCTTCATTTAGCCATGTGCCACTATAAAACCTTCCAAACAAAAGAAATATAAGACATGGACGAAAAAATAAAAAAGAAACAGACATTATTATTAGTCAAATACTATCTATACTCCACGTAATACAATGTATAAAGCACTAACACAAGAACATCTAATTACAGACATAACAATATTTGATGTGCTTATATTGCTTTCACGTACAGAGAACTAATACAAGAGCATCTAATAAAATCTTTTAGTGCAAAAAATTAAATAAAAATGAATAAAACATAATGCATATACCTTTGATTTAAAGAATGAGCTAGACAATGGAGAGAGGTGTTATTCTTTGCCCAACGAACCACCAAAAAATTGTAAACAACTTTATAGAATTGATAAAATTCACCAATTGAAAGTTTTTCTCTCTTGTAGATCTTAATCTCCACCTTCTCAATCATACCCACATCTCATATACCAAATGAAGATACGGTTTTTCGGTGTCACAAAGCCTAATCATCTCATATATAAGCATTGTGAAATCTAGAATATACGAAACCTTTTCCCACCACTCTTCATTCAAAATTTTCTCTCTAACAAAACTTGCTTTTCCGATGTCATCGTCTTTATAAGAATTCCACTCATCACTTATGACCATTGCTTGAACATCCCTGTTAATAAGCTTTAACCTCTTAAGCATCACAATAACCGAGTCGAAACGAGTATCACCAACGGACAACAATTAAAGAGGGAAGAACTTGTTAAAAATTGTTAATTGCATATTATGGTTCATGATGAAGTGCTTGATTGCGAGACCATCTCCATGAATGGTTGTTATCCATTCGTACTCATCATATTTTTCATGATTGCTTTCCATATTCTTTGTTGCACATATGTTCTTCAATGCAAGATTAAGAGTGTGGACAACACATGGTGTCCAATAGATAAGAGGAAACAAACCTGAAATAATCTCTCCAGCTCCTTTGCAATTTGCTGCATTGTCAGTAATTACTTGCACAACATTCTCATGACCAACCTAGTCCACAGCCTTCAGAAATATAGGACCACTTTCAAAAGTAGCCATGAAGTTAATCAAAGGTTTTCTTGTAGGATCACTCCAACCATCTGACACAATTGTCACTCCTTTTTCTTTTCATGTTAATTTAAGTGGTTGTAACATCTTCTCAACATGGGTTTTTTGTTTCTGCAGTAGAGTCGTTCTGATTTTATTATAACCAGGAGGTACGTAGCCATTGATTTTGTTGTCAGCAGCAAACTGATAGGACCTTTGGTAGTGAAGATTCTTTGCAAAATTAAACAACAACCCTCTAGTGTAGAATATTCTTGCTTTTTCTTGATCCAGTTGTTCCCTGATCTCAACACCAAACCCTTTAACAAGAGCTGACAAGTTGGACTTTCTTTTCTTCGATAAACAATCTGTATCATTTTGAGTTTCACAGGACAAAGGAACTTTTCTAGGACCAGACTCCATTTTTTGCTTCTCAAACTCTTCTTCTAACTTCCTCATTTCATTTCTAGCAGCCATACTTGCTTTTTTACAAAGAGAAATGACAGCTTTCTTTAATCCAAGGAGATGTGCTCTCACTCTAGAATAAGATCGAGTTTGTATTTCCTTACAAATATTGCACTGAAATCTCCAAGTTCCTCCAACTGCTCCTATTCTCTCAATTCTGTCCACATACTTCCATAATGGAGTGTCTCCTACACATTGATATGATCTACCACTAGTACCATTATCACTTTGTTCTTGAGACATCAAGTTATCAACGGTCAAACTGCACAAAATATTTAAAAAAGAAAAAAAAAACATCATCACACCGTAAATAACAAGCTAAGTAAGTGACTAACTAGGTGTGATTGTCTGACCACGAGAGCAGGAGAAACTTAGAAAGTACTTTAGAAGGTGTGATTGTCTGATCACGAGCTAGAGCAGTAGGAGAAAAAAAGATTAAAAGATATGATGAAGATAAAGAGGTTAAGAGAACTCAACCTAATTAAAAACTCTTCATTTTAACAAAATAACCTAGGCTTAATATTCTTTTTCCTTTTTTACATTAATTCTAATTGGAGACTTGGGACTCCTAAAATTATGTTCAAACGTCCCAGAGACATTCCCAATTTTGAACCGAACTGTTCCCTTGAAACTCTAGTCGTCCCCGTGAAACTCTAGCCGTCTCCATTAAACAAAGCATGACACAGATGTCTCCACGGTGTCCCCAAGCCGTTCCCAATCTCGAAACATCCCCAAGACATAAGACGTCGGCTGTTAGGCGCCCCCGTGCTTCTTAGGAAATGAACATTGTTGCATGAACACCATGTACATCTGAATTACATTTTTGAACTATATTGATTTTCTCCATATAAGAGGATTTGAGGCCCATTCTACTAGGTTCGTTTGGTGAGCTACTCGGACATGGGTCCAATAGAGATCATCCGAATGAATGGTGCGAGGAAGTCGTCATAGACCTAGACGAAAGATGAAGAGTGGTGGCAGGCCTTGAGATTGACTGTGGACGGTGAAGGGCGGAAGAGAACATAACAAACCAGGAGGGAACTAGGTTTGGGTACTTTAGAACTCGTTCATCTCGACTCCGATATGAGAAACTCAAATCTATGTCACAGAGGTTGTCATCACGGTTTCCTAACAACCACATCAGTGGGATGAGCATCGAACGCGTTTTGGAGACAATACCACCAAGCCGTAAGTATATTTATCTTCTTAGATCTAGCCAGAGTGAGAGAAATTCTGCTATCTTCTTAGATCTATTCAGGATTGAGAGGTGATGCCAACAATTAAGGCCTAGTTGGATCCATACTTTATGGAGACACCACAACAACAACGAAAGAGACGGGGCTGTGGGGTGTAGACAAAGAGGCGTGTCGATGGGAGTCGAAGTGGGGAAAATGACAACGATGGTCAGTGCAGGTGGTGAGGATAGATGGTTCAAAGAAGAAGGTAACGCAACGACGGATTCTGGAGGATCAAACGGATTCGGTGATTGCTCCTCCGTGCCGACGGCAGCCATGGTTTTATGTTAAATCTAAAACGAAGATGCAAGAAGAAGCTCCTCGGGAGCTGGGTCCGAGAGGAAAAGTTTTTTTTATATATTTTTATTCAATGCTACTCGTTTTTAACTATTGTTGGTTTTTTTTACATCTTTTAATTATTGTTGGTTAACGGTTAATTAGTTCGTTAGTTTGATTTGTAGTTACAATTAAGCATTTAGAGCATGTTTACCGCAGGTTCTTAGCGGTGGCTCTTAATATTTTTTTAATTAAAAAAAATAGAAAACTTAAGAAACGGTTTCTTCGAGCTCTTAATTAAGAGCCGGCTCTTAACCGGTTTTTAAGCCTTTTTTGGGTCAGAACAATTTCATTTTTGGATCCGTTTCAGATCCGTTTTTTTTTTGTTTTTCGGTTTTTGGATTTGTTATATATTCATTTACGATTTTTGAAGTTTCGGATCCGTTTCATATTTGTTTAAAAAATACCGAGCCGAACCCAAAATACCCGAAAGTATCCGTTTCGGTTCCGTTTCGGCTCCGTTTCATATCCGTTTTTTTTTTTTGTTTTTCCGTTTTTGGATATGATACGGATCTATTTACGATTTTTGGAGTTTTGGATACGTTTCGATCTGTTTAAAATATCCCGATCCGAATCCAAAATACCCGAAAATATTCGTTTCGATTCCGTTTTGGTTTTGTTTCATATCCGTTTGATGTGATCATGGAAACGGAGCATAAGGAGCAGCTTGTAACAGAGGATGCATTATCAATTCCAAGTGGTCCTATAACTCGCGCTAAGGCTA
>OVAN01011031.1:0-15087 GCA_900406275.1 Anastatica hierochuntica
TACTCCACAGAAAAGTTTTACCAGTCCCCCCGAAGCCATAAACAAAGAAAAAACCACCCTTGTTATTGACGGAAGCATCATATATCTCTCTATGTACAGACGATTGTTCCTCTATTAACTTTGGTAACATTTCGTTAAAGATAGCCTCCTCTTTGGCACGATCATAAGATAGCTCGTCCATGAGCAACTGATTACAATCCTTTTGAATGTGGAAACCATTCGGTGTAGGCATACCTTTAATATCCTTTAAAGAAGTTCCCTTTATGCGTAACATTTTATCGATCTCAAAGAGGGCAAAAATTTTGTAACTGATCATCCATCAATTTTAGTCCTGTTAAAACAGGAGACAAAAATTAACTAAGAACTGCGATTTATTATAACATTTACCTGATAATAAACAACGTGATAAACAACAACACGAAAACTACACAGAAAAGGAAGGCGAGAACCATGCACCGATGCTTATAATCATGACCCAAATATTCTTACCTAGCCTTCTCTTTCGCAGCCTCTGCTCATATAAAACATCCTCGGATAATATTGACCACGTTGACTCCCAGACCTTTTCCGGCAAAGTAAGATTATTCGAAGAAAACATCATCGCAAATAATTTTCGGAGCTGAGAAGCCATTGCCCAACGGCTACCTTTTTTAATTGCTTCAATGTACTCCTTATCATCATCAAGTAAACCGAGGGCATAACACGCATCTTTAAAAGTCGGATAGAGCACCCCATGAACTGTACGTATATCTTCGAAACTCGTCGGACCTTTAATTTTATGAAGCAAAACACGAAGATAATACACCTCTCCCATAGTGCGTGGCACATACGTTATCCTGCTGATTGCAAATCCCCTCAGCCGTGGTCTCCACTCCCGATCTTTTAAATGCCAAACAAACCTCGAAGGAAAATCAGAATAAGTCAGGT
This sequence comes from Anastatica hierochuntica, assembly GCA_900406275.1. Taxonomy (NCBI): domain Eukaryota; kingdom Viridiplantae; phylum Streptophyta; class Magnoliopsida; order Brassicales; family Brassicaceae; genus Anastatica; species Anastatica hierochuntica. Next base: position 928 of record OVAN01011031.1, read on the forward strand.
TCTTAGTATCAGGGTAGATATTATTACACTCCATCCAACCGAGAAACTTTTTTTGGCCGACCGAAGGTCTCGAAATAACATCGTCAACTGGGTCATCCTCGTTGTATATGACCAGTTGCTGATCAGGAAGATGAAACGACAATTTTTCAACCGGGGTAGAGCGATAATGAGTTGGAAAAGCGAGTATCCTCCAAGTCGCCTCCATAGCCGAAATATACCTGCACATAAAAACAGAACAATTAACACATAGACAATAAACAACGTTACTCACCTATGCACCCGATGGGTTGAACATAAAAAACTACGCGTGCATGTTCATGACCACGTCTAAAGGTTATTTTTGATTGAAAGTGTGAAAAAAATATAAAAATCCACGCCACTTTATAGACTCATACACACAATATACAATTTAACGAAATTATACCAAAATTCAGAACCACATTCGACTTGATATATTAAAATGACATAATCTAGTATGAGTCAAGGAACAAGAAAAACGCATTGAAACGTCAAAAAATTCGAGGAACCTGCATCTTTTATTCCAGACAAACATTTTACCACCGCTTGATCACCAAACCAAAACAATTAACAAAATATCCAACAAACCAACGAAGAGAAAGCCCAAACCAAATGGAAAGCACAATATATCGCCTACTTGCAAGTGAAATACTGCTTGACTTCATCCACAGGTTCATCTTTGTCACCAACCGTGACACCAATGTAATCTGGTCCTTTATTTATGTACTTGAATAAATATTTGATAGCCCTTGTTTGGTTGCACCACTCAATATTAATATGTGCTCGATACCTCAACGTTAAATCCTTGTTGTAAGAGACAACATAGCGATTATCACAGTTGAAATTCAGCTTACGGACGTATCGTCCATCATTGCTTCGCCTGTATACCGGGTAGACTTCTTCATTTATCGTGGTGACATCGCTAAATGGCTTGGGATAAAACTTACTACATTTACCATTGACCATGCATACATTATGGATATTAGTGGGACCACAAGGCCCATTTATCATCAAATCGCCAACAACCTCATATAATTCGGGCTCTAGTATGGCATCGGGGACCTCAACACTAATAACCTCATCAATCTTGTCCCCGCTAGGTAACTTAGAACCAGGACGAAGGAAAACAACCAAATGCGCATGTGGCAACCCTCTTTTTTGAAATTCGATAGTGTACAAAGCTACACAGAAGAATATAAACAGTGAGAAAGGAAAACAATTCTAATGTTATAAATTGTACGAAAACCAAATGATTAACAAAACGGGAGAATAAAACCCCACATGATGACACTTGCCCGAGCACATTTTTTTAGTGATATCGTCCATAAGATTATCCAGCTTAACCTTGAAAATCCTACAACAAATGTATGGCGGTCCTCTGGTTTTAATCAATATTTCTTTAGATACCTTGTAATCTCTGGCCATTTTGGATTGCAAGTGATAGTAATAAAAAGATCTGGATAACCAAAATACTTGCATGTAGCCATCGCGTCTAGATAGTGTTGCATCATATACCGTGGACCGCCAGTGAAAGAAGACAGTATAACGATACGCCTCCCTCCCTCAGAAAGATCGCTAATACCTTGCTTAGCTGATTCAACAATGGCGTTGTACTTATCAGCTCTAAGATTGCTTTGATTAAACCATATATACCACAGTCGATTACTCTCAATCATTGTGTATGCATCAACAAGAAACTGCTGAAACAACCTCCCCGACATAACAATAGTAGCAGCCTCATCTAACCGATGTTGTATACGAAAAGCGAAAAACTCCCTCATAGTTATCGATGTCCTCTTCCTACCAGCAACATCCACAAAACCAATATCAATATCCAACTGAAACCCATCCTCGCCGTAAGGAAACAGCAAAGGATACTGAAGTGGTAGATAAGCCGGATGCAATTCACTTATACGCTGCAACACACCGGATCTACTTTCAAGAATTATATCACGTTCATCCGCATTAATATCAAAATCACCAGGGACCAGTCCCGCAACCTCATCTCTAGATGGTAGATTATGAATATGTCCATTAGTAGTTCTTGTTATGCCAAGCCTTAGACGCAAACCATCGGTGTCTTGCCCCGAATCAATTCTATCCCTTGTACATCTGAAGACTTTGACGTAACAATTATGGTTATCTAACATTCTTTTTAAAAGACGAACAATCTCCGCCTCCAAACTATCACCATCACCGTTTCTCCTTAACAAATAAATAGGAGAATATTAGTAAGGAAAAAATAAACATCGACATAACCAGGGAGGAAAACATTTCCAAAATCAAAAAGTCCAGAGACTACCTGAAAGCATTAATACGATTCGTTATCTCGTTCAAAGTATCGTAAATAAACAACTGCAAAAAATCGGTGCCTCACCAGGAGAAGGCAGAAGGTCACCAATTCGGTGATAGTTTTCACCGCATAATTGGTATACGTAAGGACCTCGTCCAAGATTAACAGAATGATCAATTTTACCACCTAGCGAAGTAAAAGAGAAAAGCATATTATATGCTCTTATAAATTCACGGAAATGCTTTGCACGTGCATCACCGTTATAAAGCAGCGCAGATAAGGTATTAGGAGGAGCTCGCATTAAAGACAACTTCACTTTCCCCTTGTGACAACACGTTCTAAAAACCGGATTTTTTCACACACGTCTCCGCTCTATACGCTCCCCAAACCACATGTAAGCCCTACAACTCGAACAAACAAACGTAGGATATCCATCATCACAATAACCTAGAAGAAAACTCAATCTTTTTAGAACCAAAAAACAACGTGCAGAGAACCCTTAACACATATGCACAAAGTTCACAAACCCTAAAATGCATGAAAGAAAAAATGCACATGCATGATCCAACCTTTTTTAACGGTTCGTTGCACTCAAAAGCTACCGGACACAAATCCACAGAATCATCACCAGCATCATTAGAATCCGAGTCAGAACAGTGATCAGTGTCGGAATATGTCGCCAGTAAACAAACAAAATCTTCCTTGAAAGACGATTCTTCGAGTGAACCTACAATTTTAAACAAACCGACGTTAGAACTACACACAATACACATTCAATCAAAAATAATGGCATTGATACAAACCTTTATCAATTGTTCCCCTAACTTTTTTCTTTTCTCTAAGAATCCCTAAAAGACGACTCCTTGAAGACCGAGCAAAACCACCTCGAATGGGGAACGATAAACTATCCCCACGCTTACTCGATTTAATGATATCCATCCTACGATTCCTCGGAACAGAGGCATTATAACTCCATGCCCAAGGATTCCCAGACGAGGAAACACCGAGCACCACTGGGTCCTGAGTAATATAGTTGCGCAAAGCAGACTGCTGCCCTAACCATGCAACAAATTAAACAAAACAACTTGTCAATTGACAACACAACCTCAAAAAGAAAAAAACAAAACGCAAACACAACTAAAAGATGTGTTACTTTGCTTATAAGGCCTCCGTTTTTTTTTCTCGACAACGCCGTCGTTTGAGTCCATGTGTGTATTAAAGAAGGATTATGGCCTAACCATAGAATAAGAAGCAAAAACAAATACACTCGTCTCCGTTTTGAAAGATGATAGATTGATAAAGTTGAAATAAAAAAGAAAAAGAAGCTAAGGACACAAAGATTTAAATAGAGCAAAATATATTTTTGGTGATACTTATCAAAAAAATAAGTAAAAGAAAATTCACCACATATGACAAACATTCACCACAAATAATAATTAACATGCAAAAAGATATCAGAAAATTAAAAGATACGCAAGCTTATTATATTTTTCAACCTTGATCAAAACCTGAAATGTTTAAAAAATTGCAAAGACTACTTGTGTGGTCGGATAATTAGCTTGCAGGGTCGGATATCTTTTCCTCAAGACACTTGTGTGGTTCTGTTCTAAAGAAAAACGTTTGCTCTGTTCCATTATTATCAATTTCTCGAAACCTTCTTACAGAGACCGATGAATTATATGCTAATTGATTCTTTGATGATAATAGTGCTCGAGTAAACATCGATTTCAATGGGAAACGACAAACCATGCACAATCATTCTACTGACGATGACAAAGAAGTAAACAAAAATGATATACAAAATGCAAAATGAGTCTTATTAAAAAATAGAAAAAGAGCGATGATCCACACAGTAAGAACAAGACGACAAAATAAATCAAAAAAGCTGAAACATAGCACTAAATAAATAAACCCGGGAAAAAACCAAAAACTAATAAAAAGAAAAAAAAACATACGTAAAACACACAACGACTGCGACAACGAAACTACGCAACCGAAGGGTCTTCAACCTTCACCCGTTTTTCCGGCAGAGCCAGATCATCACTTGAGTTGATAGAGTCCTGAAAAAAAAACAGAATGACCAAATGCACCATAACGCACACACAATAAAGAGAAGCGATAAACAAAAACGACGCCAAGATATTCATACCAATGGCCTCTTCTCAAACTCAGAAATCAAATCACCCACGTCCGAAAAAAAATCCACCTTGTACGTAGGTTTCTTTCTCCTGAAACCCTCATGATTAACATAAACTTTGAAAAGCATCCTCCTACCAACTAAACTATTGAGTGACTCAGGAAGAACATGCGGCTCACTATCAGCAACCTCCTCTGCTAACTCATTAGCAGTACGCCCACCTAAGAGCTTCTGCGCGATGCTACCAAACATAATCAACTTTATATGCTCTTTACCCCCGTCCGAAACATGAAGCACCAACTTGTACCTTTCACATATTCAAGAAAACGACACACGACCCAACGATGAGACTAAAACTGTTAGGTAAAACTAAATAGCTCACACACGACCAAACACGTCAAATAATATACCTCGCAGAAACACCAGAAACATCTCCACACTTCGGACAATCAAAAAGTGGTTCACCGGCATCATTAACAGCATCAGCATACGACTGAACAGTAGCATCACAACCCTGACAGACTACATAAAACCAGTTCGTGTCCTTGGACACATGATCTATAGTACCAAGCAAAACACATTGTTCATCCTCCATATAACATGATTAATAAAAGCACACCTTAAAAAAAAAGAATAATAATAAAAAAAGAAAATCTAAAGAGTGTCTAAAGCAAAACAACCAATACCTTCACATAAGTGACAACCACCCAAATTTCTCTCTTTACGTTCCCGACAAGAAACTCATTATGATAATCGACCTGTGAACCACGACCAGAAACAAAAACATCTTTCATAGGAACCACGTCGGCGGTGGGCAACATGTCTTTAAAATTCTTGACTTCAGGCAAATCAGGATCAAACAAAAGCTGTGAGCAATTGAAAGCATTTGAAACACTGATGATACCTAAAAAAGATAAAAAAAAAGAACAATTAGTAACGAAGGAGACAATCCACAAAAAAGGCAAACAATGCAAGCATTCCTAACACACCTTTGCATTCCCTAGAAATAGCCATACGAAGAAGACAGACAACTTTTGAATGCTTATGATTGGCGGTATACTCAACCATCGCAGCTGCGTAATCTCCCCAAAGGATGCACAACAGTTGCAAATCACTGCAACACGGAGACATAAAACAACAAAAACATAACCAAAAAACAAAGAACAAACAAAACGAAAAAAATGTTACATCTCATTTCACAAAATAACATCAACTTTGTGAGTATCAACTCCCCGAGCATTAACAGCAACCAAAGATCCAACACTTATGATGTGGCCGATAACATCTACAAAAAGGACACTCGTTACTCAAAAAAAAAACGCAACACCGAAAAGGAAAAAGAGATAAAACCACCAAACAAAACATGAGTGTTTCTCTCTCCAGAGAGAATTTCAGCAAAAGAAGCATAATAAAGCGAAGGAAGAACACCCAGAACAATTTCCATAGGCCTCACGTCGGTCCTCCGAACAAAAACAACCTTAAAGGAATGCGGAGTTGTTCTAAAATCACCGTAATATTTAGTGACCTTAAAATTACATATAGATCTCCAGTGGCCCTCAAACAGCTGATCCCGGAAAATTGGAACCAGATCACCCTCTGCCGTGCCTTGAAGACGTACACCCTAAGAAACAAAATTTCAATGAGAACACGAGCAGAATAAAAGACAAGCGTGGAAAATAAAAGATTACACCAGGACAAAAAAAAAAGATAACACGAAGTCACAATAAAAAGAATAACCTGACGGTCGACAAGAACAAACTCGAGGTAATCAACACCCTTGTAAGACCTTGTCCAAACCTTCAGAATATTCACCTCGACTCTGCACTTCTGCATGGACACAAACATGTCCTTGGCCAAAAACAACGGAGCAGGTGCATTGCGGCGAAAAGCCATAACTCCTCTGTACTATTTGCTTTGAGTGAAAGATTTGAAAGAGGTCGATGATGAAAGAAAGGCGAAGAAGAAGCCAATATTTATAGGCTACCGGAAACTGAACAGATAAAAACGAATCAATAATAAATAATACAAAGATTCACGATGTACTTATCAAGATTTAATACATGGTTCGTGTGATTATCAAAAAATACAAACCCTCGAGCGTACTTATCGCGAAAACTAATAAGACATATAAAAATATACACACAAAAATATCTTTTGTCTTATAATGTTTATCAAAGGGAGGTAGCTTAATAAATAAGATATAAATGGCAATGCCTAACATACAGATTCCACATATGATGACAGAATAACCTTTAAGATAAACATCCCCAAAAGTAAATAATTGTTATAAACAAAAAAAAGATAACCACCGTAGAAAGTTCGATAATCAAATAGATATCTTTTTATGCTAACAAAACCACAAAGACCAAGATCCGTTGTCCAGAAGACGACATTTTTAATTGTTCTTCACACGTTGACTTCAAATTTTTATGTAAATATTTATTATGCAAAAGACAATATAGATTCCATATATAATAAAAGAACAACCTTTGAGACAAGTATACCAAAGGCAAATAATTGTTATAAACAAAAAGAGACAACCACTATAGAAAGTTCCATAATTGAACAAATATATTTTACGCGAATAAACTCACAAAGACAAAGATTTGTTGCACAAAAGATGACTTTTTTAATTGTTATTCACACGTTAATCTCTAGTTTTTATGTAAATATTTAGTATGTAAAAGATAATCGAGTGCTTCCAAGAATATTGATTTTAATTTATTACTTCACATAATATGATCGAGTAACTGACAATATTGATTTTTTTTATATTGAATTCACGGAAAAAAAAACAAAAGAAAAGAAAACAAAAAAAAGAACCAAAAAAGGTATTAGGTAAACCACATAAAAAAAAAAAAAACTAAACACAACGACGAACTGCTTGATCATCAGAAGATGAAAAGCGATGGACTTTTTTAAGGGGTTGATAATCCTCATCACCGTCATCCAAGTCATCAGACGTTGTATCAGAAAACAATCATTCACCCTCACTCTAGGAAGTATAGCTGCTCAAGGTGGTGTCACTATTTTTATCACCATAATCATAACCATAATCATAGTAACCAAGATCTAGATCATCACTATCAGAACCACTAGTGGTAGACAAAACATCATCACCATCAGAACCACACCCTGCAGCCAAACCATCCTCCACATAAGGTTTGACAAGCTCCTTTCCTTTACACACATTCTCCCAATCATCGAACTTAGAACGACCCCTTTTAAGCTCATACTTACCTTTAGCCAATCGGTCATCAACATCGCTCGAGTCATTGCTCACATAAATAGCCCTCTTCAAGCTAGAACCATCGAACCATGAACCCAAGCTACCAGCTATACACCAACACCAAAAAAGCAAAAGGAAAAAGTTATCACGATACCAATATCTTTCGAGTACAAAAAACAAATAGCTAATATAAACATCGACAAACTCACAATAAGAACCAATGCAGAGGCCGAAACCATCGCAACCCATAGCAACAGAACAAAAGCAAGAGAAGAACCTAACAAAAGAATCCAAGTTAAATACACAATACCCTCCAAAAAAGAGATCGAAACAAAACAAAACTACATAAACCACACACCAAAGTCCAAAAAGAGGCTAAGGAGGAGAGACGACCAGGAAATCTATTTTATAGAGGCCAAAAGGGATATACTCTTATTTTTTTCGCAGAGATATATACTCAATGAAATAAACAATGATTATCTAGATATGTATCTCAAAAAAAAAACAATGATTATCTAGCAATATCATTGAAAAAAATAACAAAAAATCACAAAAATATATAGAAACGACGAACTCAATTGTATATTATTTAGTTAAAGTTTTTTTGAATTTTAGAAATTTAAAATATCACACATTAACTATAAAGTTTTGATTGCCTATTTAAATTACTTTCAAGTTTTGTAGTCTTTGACTATGATATACCCTTATTTTTTTCGCAGAGATATATACTAAATGAAATAAACAGTGATTATCTAAATATTTATCTAAAATAAAAAAACCATGATTATCTAGCAATATCACTGAAAAAACAACAAAAAACCACGAAAATGCATGGAGACGATGAACTCAATTGTATATTATTTAGTTACATTTTTTTGAATTTCAGAAATTTAAAATATCATACATTGGCTATAAAATTTTGATTACTTATTTAAATTACTTTCAATTTTTTTTAGTCTTTGACTATATGAAAACTAAAACTATTAAAATCGTATAGTTTTTAAAGTATTTTCTCCTCGACATAATAAAACCCAAAAAGTTGTAAAAAATAACTCGAGTTTGACATGATTGCACAAACTACAGAACAGAAAAAGATGTTTGACATGATTGCACAAACTACGGAATCACAAGTGCATTAACCCTCGACCGTTAATATCAGGTATTCAATAATGACATAAAGAAAGCATGCAACTTTGAATTTCCAACTATTGCTACTAAGTGGAAGTTGATCACGTGACTTATGTATTGACACAAAAATTGATCGATTCTAAAATATAATACTGTGAACTGATACTAAATAACTTGAGTACCAAGGAACCGTGTGCATATAAGAAACAACCAAAAGGTCAAACACATAGAATAGCAATAACTTACAAGCCAAACTTTTCAAAATAAAACCAACAAACTAATCTCCATCTCGGCTAGCAGAAGCCCTCACAGATTCCGCTTCAGGAATAGACAGATTCACCAATACATCAGTACAATCTTAAATAGGTGACAACCATCAAAACACAGTCGAGTACAACCACCCTTGCAAATCGCAAAACACAGACCACCACCTTCTCCGAAGAATCCTTCACAGCTTCCAAAAAATCATAAAAATACTCTTTGGGCAATTTACACGGTATGACGCTGCTATAGAACAAAACCCCAAAATTTGTTTAGACAAGAAAAGGCATAGCAAAAAAAAAAGGAAAAAAACTAAATAAACGGACTCACCCCTCGTTCTTAAGGTCAAAAAACATCTCAAAAGAAGATTGACCCAAATAAGAGGTTAACCTTGAATGAAAATTCCCAACATTAAGAACCTCATCGATCAAATCAGCACAAACAAAACCATCATTGACATAAGGACCACAAAAACATAATTCTAAACCGGAAAAAGCTAAAAACGAACCCACAGAAGAAGACAGATCAACAGCGCGATTATTTATATCTGCAATGCTTTGAAAAGCTCTAAAAACATCTTTGACATATGAAACCCTCTGACAAGAAGTGTTGCACGACCATATAATATAGTAAGGATGGTCGATGGGGACAAAATCTCTGCGGGAACAATGACCCACTTGAAAACCAGAGATAATAAACCAAAAACCTTCGCACAAGGACCAAGAATCAAAAATAGGCAAGTCTTCACTTATTGTAGCTCCAATGTAATTACCCTGATATTATATAAAGAAGCGTTAGAAAAGAGGGAGAAACAAACATCCAAACTCCAAAGATCCAATAAACCGCAATAACTAACCTTCTCATCCACGAGTATAAGCTCCAAAGCCCTTTTCACAGCATGCACAGGACTAAAATATTTTGACTGTCCAAGGACGCAAAGAATCAGCATCGTCACACAGCGGATGCTGATAACGTCGAGCCCTAAACAACGCCATACGACAAAAAGAAAGCAGAACTACCAGTCCCAAAACAACGCACACAACACCCAACCCTAATTTTTTTTCCAAACCCAAACTATTTAATCAGTCGGCGGAGATAACCATAGACAACTAAATAAATAGGATTTCCAAAACAACAACATACAAAACAACACGAAAAAATCAAAAACAATTAACCCTAACAATACCAAAACTTTCTTTTCGATAAAACCGAACAATCTTATATATTTTAAAGTTGGATAATTACTATTATAAATACACATTAAAAAACATCGACACAAATAAATAGACAAATAAAATATGGACCGTTACATTATCCAATTACGTGAATAGAAAGAAAGAAAAACTCGCACCCAAAAAAATTCAGAGTAATCAATATAAAAACACTACCCCAACCTCCATATAATCTATATATTCTATTTAATACGAAGTAAAACTTATCTGCCTTTTTTGGATAACAAAACCAACAATTTTCTATAGTTTAATTTAGGCTAATTATGAACAAAGATATACACAAAAGAAGACGTGTATAAACAAACAAACATTCTAAAATTTATCTCGATAATTAAGCACACACAACCTAACAATTTTCTATAGTTTAATCAGTAACAACTCGTCAATCACAAAAAAAAAAACCAAAGCAAATAGCAAACCTCAACTATAAACACAACAATGAAGTAAAAAAAACCCAAATGTTTAAGACCAAACAAAGAAACCAAACATTAAAATATCCAAATTTAATTCTAGGTCCATTTATTAAAAAAAAAACAACTAAACCTAACAATATTACAAACTATCTTTTCGATAAAACCAAACAAATTAATATATTTTAAATTTGGATAATTACTATTATAAATATACACAAAAAAATATTGACAGAAACAAACAAAAAAATAAACTATGGGCCGTCGTATTATTTAATTACGTGAATAGGAAGAAAGAATGGGACATAAACACTATCCCAACCTCCAAATAATTTAAATTCTATCCAAGCTAAACACAAATTCTCTGCTTTTTTTGGATAACAAAATCAACAATTTTCTATAGTTTAATTTAGGCTAATTATGAATATAGATATACATAAAATAAGAGCATATTTCAAAAAATTAAACACATTTCAAAAAATCTCCACGAAACTAAAAAAAAAGATCATTTCATGTTTTAAACTTTATTAGTAACAACCCGTCAATGGCAAAACAAAACCGAAGCAAATAGCAAACCTCAACTCTTTGAAGCCAAAATAAAGAATTCAAATGTTCAAGACCAAACAAAGAAACCAAACATTACTCAAATCATAGTTACCAAACAGAAAACGATTTGATTCAAACCAAGTAGAAAACCAAAAGGCTAATAAGTTTAACTAATGACCATGTCAATAACGCAAGAAAAAGAGAAAGCTATACACCGAAATATGTCATTGCACCAAAGAGTACTTGCTAAAAAGTGAAAACAAGCTTCCCAAAAAAGATAGATACTAAAGAAGCAAGCTAATCATCACCACCAGCAGAGGAGGATTCACCATCTTCCTCATCATCTCCTCCATCATCCTCATCGCTCTCTTTGTCATCCGAGGACATAAGGCGAGACCTCTTTCACGCTGGCGCAAAAGCGCCATCACTTGAAGAAGATCCATCAGCTGACAAATCGGCAGAACCACAATTAACCCTGAAGCCGTAATACGAACCACATCTATCAGAATCTTCATCTTCATCCTCTACAACAGGAAGATAAACCCCACTGCCAAGAAAATCATCCTCTCGATGACGCTGGTACTCATCCGATGAATAATCAAACTCATCATCTGATTCACCACCAGAATCAGAACCATCATCTGCATCATCACCCGAACCATCACTTAGATCAGCAACGACAAAGAGAGCATCTCCATCATCAGGATCAGAATCATAAGGGATCTCTAGAGACTCTGGCAATTGATCATTTGAATCCTCAGATTCGCTGGTCGTGTCCGAAGATCCAGAATATGAACTCGATGAAGTTTCTTCGCGACCACCATTAGCAACAACTACACAGAAAAAGAAACGAAAGGGACAAAACAGAACCAAATATGACAAAGTGACAAAACAACAAAAGACAAAAGACAAAAAGGAAACACTTTTCGCAATTAATAAACTATAAAAACAGGCAGGAAGGAACAATTTTAACATCAACAATAAACAATGAAAGTAACATTAAACAATCAATTTCAGAAAGATGAAGTGGACCACAAAAAAACGATCTAGTACAACATGCAACAAACCGTAGCAAAACATGACAAAGAAAACGAACCTGCTGAAGGAAAAGGAGCCTCGACAACAGGAACCCTAGACATCGACAGTCCAGAAGACAACAAACCTAAAAGATCAACATCACCCACATAAACAAAATAAAAACAGAAAAAGAAGAGCAAGCAACACAAAAAAACCACAGAACAGAACACATTACCGTATATGCACTCCGTAGACATGATCGACGAAACAAAACGAAGGAAAGAAGACGCCATTACACTCTGCAGAACCAAGGGTTTACTGTTCAAGTTGAAGAAGAAGACGAAAAGCTAAGAGACAATTCAGAACAAAACAGAGTATTAAAACAGAAGGAGAGCAATTGCGATGGGCCGAAATTAAATTTGCCCAATATCAGTAAACTAAAATCGACCCAAAAACAAACTCACACAAACAAAACCATCTCTTTATATCCCAAAGCCCAACAAAACTAAAGACCAATAAAACCAATAAACTAAAAAACCAATAAAACCAAAGATGTAGCCAACCAAACCAATTGGAACCGAAAACAGTATAACCGAGCAAACAACAAACCATGGAATTTACATAGCTGAAAATAAGCCAAACCGAAAATAGAATTGCTATGAGACATTTCGCAAATGAATATTCTAAAGGATAACCACAAAAAATTTAAAATACATTATATTCTATCGCCAAAAACACAAAATATATCATAAACAATGGACATAAGACAATCAAAATACCAAGGAATATAAGAAAATACATATATTTTGCAAATGAATATTCTAAAGGATAACCACAAAAAATTCAAAATACATTATATTCTATCACCAAAGATACAAAATATATCATAAACAATGGACATCAGACAATCCAAAAACCAAGGGACATAAGAAAACACAAATAATGAACACTAAAAACCGACAACAAACCACCTGACTAACAAAATCCAAAAATTACAAACCAATTTTTAAGAGGCTAACCAATCAATCTCCAATAGAAATGCTAATTGAGATATTAAACAATCGGCCCAAAATATTTATTATACAATCGGCCATATAAATCGGCCCAAACACCAACCCAAAAAAAGAACAAAACATACACAATAATGGGTGTGTATTATCTTGTTTAATTGCACGAACATTTAAGTGTAAGGTCTAGATTTGAAGCTTTATTGATTAGAATTGATTCGATATATTACAATCGATAGAAATTGTAAAAAAAGAATAAATTACACACAAAAAAATAACAAAAACAAAAAACAAAACAAAAGAGCAAGACGACGATGAAATCATCAAGGAAGCTGATCATCAACAGAACGGTCTTCGTCACTGGACCCATGAGAACTCGACCGAGAGACAATGTCACCAACGCCATAATCACAGCCACCATCCGAAAGCACACAACGCCGTAAACGGGCATGACCAGAAGCTAAAAGGAATATCACACACAAAACATTCACGATGAAAACACGAGAAACAAAAGCACATAATACACAAAAAAGACTCACGAGTATTTGCCACAACACGAAACAGCATACGCAAATAGAACAAACCGCCACGGCGACGCAACCGTGGATACAAAGGAACCCAATTATCAAGCTAACCTATATAAAAAATCAAGACAAACAAACCAAAAAAAATTAAAACCAATACAACATTAACTACCAAACTAAATAAAATCGCTACAAAGTATACGATGGAATTACCGATCATTACAAAGTATCCATATTGATCATGTTCATCAAGAGGACCTATCGGATCAAAAGAAGACAAAGAGAGAAAAACGGACACGATTTAAAACTAACCATAAAACAAAAAGAGAAAGCAATGAGATACAAACCGTGGAATATA
>OVAN01011032.1:0-12929 GCA_900406275.1 Anastatica hierochuntica
CACGCTTTTTGTTTGATCTTATCTTGCAGCTTAGTTTCGTATTCTTTATCCTTTAACTTTCGCATTCATTGCTTGATTTGTCAATTTTTGGCTACAGAGAGTCCGTAAACCACATAACATTGACAGTGAGAATTTTGGTTCCCACATAGATCTTGAGAAACTCGACCGCCCGCACAATGACCCACTCGTCATAACACTTTTCATAACCGAGCGACAAACGCACAAGGTACTAGTAGACATCGGTAGCACCACCGGCGTAATCTCAATAGAGGCCCTACGAAACATGGACCTCAAAGACGCGAGAATAAAGCCTGCCACGCGATCGCTCATAGGGTTCGACGGAAAACCCACCCGCTGGATAGACACCATAAAGTTGCCCGTCTTCGTCTGTGGAGTCACGAAAATCGTGCGATTTTCCATCATTAACTCTCCGGCACTATTCAACGTCGTCCTCAGCACACCTTGGATCCACGATATGAAAGCGGTCCCGTCAACCTACTATCAGTGCCTCAAGTTCCCAACACCCACCGAAATCAGGACTATCAAAGGAGACCAGAGAATGGCTCGGAGATGTTTCCTCGACGAATATTACTATCGGAAATCTCGACGAACATTACTATCAGAAATCTCGACACATTGCGGTGGTGGGAGACAGCAGCATCTTCCATACCCCCGAGCCGGAGACAATATCGCAAGAGGCCATCAACCCATCTGACCCAACATGATACGTCGGCATTAGAGCAAACTTACCACCAACCTAAAGGAGGAACCCGTGACCTTTCTTCGGCAAAACGTCAAAACATTCGCCTGGTCGACCAGCGATATGCCCGGAATCGACCCTGCGATTGCCTGCCACGAACTCAACGTCGACCCGACATATAAGCCCATCAAACAGAAGAAGAGAAAGCTTAGACCGGAAAGAGCTCAAGCCGTTAACGACGAGGTGGAGCGGCTAATCGAAGCAGGATCGATCTCAGAAATGAAATACCTGGACTGGCTCGCAAACCCCCGGGTAGTAAAAAAGAAGAACGGCAAGTGGAGTGTCTGCGTCGATTTCACAGACTTCAAAAGAGCATGTCTGAAAGATAGCTTCCTGCTCCCGCACATCGACAGGATAGTCGAAGCTACAGCCGGGCACGAGCTCCTGTCTCTTATGGATTCCTTCTCGGGGTATAACCAAATCATGATGCACCCCCAACAATCAAGAGAGAACCTCCTTCATCACCGATTGAGGAACATAGTGTTATAAAGTCATGTCGTTCGTGCTGAAAAACGCTAGGGCCACTTAACAAAGGTTAGTTAACAACATGTCTGCCCATCAGCTGGGAAAAAAAATGGAGGTATATATCGACGATATGTTGGTAAAGTCCAGCATAGCGGCCGACCATGTACAGCACTTGCGCGACTGCTTCGCCAACTTGAACAAGTACAACATGAAGCTTAACCCCGCCAAGTGCACTTTCGGAGTCACCTCGAGGGAATTCCTCGGATACATAGTGACCCAAAGAGGAATCGAGGCGAACCCAAAGCAAATTTCGGCCATCTCAGACTTGTCATCCTCGAGGAACTCTCGAGAAGTACAAAGACTAATCGGCCGGATCACGGCGCTCAACCGATTCATTTCCAGGTCAACCGACAAGTGCCTCCCCTTCTACCAACTCCTAAAGAGTAATAAACGATTCGAATGGAACGAAGAATGCGAACCGGCGTTCAACCAACTCAAGGAATATCTGGCCACCGTACCAGTCCTGTCCAAACCCGAGGACCAAGAAACCTTGTACTTGTACGTGGCAATCTCCGCTACGGCGGTCAGTGGCGTCCTCATACGAGAAGATCGAGGGGAACAAAAACCCATATTCTTTATCAGCAAAGCACTAGACGGTGCAGAATCAAGGTACCCTACCTTGGAAAAATTAGCTCTGGTGGTTGTTACTTCAGCAAGGAAGCTCCGACCATATTTCCAATCGTACGCAATCGTGGTACTAACCAATCAGTCACTTCGCAGGATCCTGCACAGTCCCACCCATTCTAGACGAGTAGCTAAGTGGATCGTGGAACTTAGTGAATATGATATTGAATATCGAACGCGAACCAGTGCAAAGTCGCATGTGCTCGCTAATTTTTTGATCATGCTTCCCCCGAGTGCGACCACAGTGGCCAAAGAAGAGAATCCCTGGACACTCTTCGTCGACAGATCGACCACCCAACACGGCTCCGGGATCGGAATCCGCCTCGAATCACCCACCAGGGAAATCTTAGAGTAATCGTTCCGCCTCGCCTTCTCAGCGTCGAACAACGAAGGCGAATACGAGGCCTTGATAGACGGGATGCGGCTAGCGAAAGCAATTGGCGCCAGAAAAATCGCGGCCGATTGGGATTTACAGCTAGTAGCCAATCAGTTCAATGGAGATTTCGACGCAAAGAACGAGCGAATGGACGCTTACCTTCGGGTAGTTAAGACATTGGCAAGATAATTCGAGGCCTTCAGCTTGACTAAGATACCCTAAAGTGAAAATGCATCGGTGAACGCACTAGCCGCCCTCGCATCTACGTCCTATCCCACAATTCGATGAACAATCCCGGTAGAAAGCATCGACTCACCCAACATCAAATTACCAAAAAGAGTCTGCACCATATCAGAGTTGGAACAAATGAAAAACAAAGACGAAGATCCTCATAAAGCCCGCAACAATAACAGCGAAGAACCCACGAACGAGGAATGGCGATCGAAAATATTGTTTTACTTGGAAGATAAAGAGCTACCAGATGACAAATGGGCGGCCCGGAGACTGAGAACCAAAGCAGCCCGATACTACCACATGGATGGAAACTATATCGATGGAGCGCCTCGATCATCCTCCTCCACTGCATCACCGGCAAAGAAATCGAACAATTCATGCAGGAAACACACGAGGGAGCCGGAGGAAACCACTTTGGCGGAAGGGCATTAGTGCTAAAAATTAAACATCACGACTTTTACTGGCCTATGATAATGGCCGACTGCGAACAGTTCGCCAAAACATGCGAGCCTTGCCAGCAAAACGGCCCGGTAATCCATGTCCCCACCAAACTCCTCAACGTCGCCACAACTCCATATCCATTCATGAGATGGGTCATGGACACCGTCAGACCCCTACCTGCGTCCCGCCAAAAGAAATTCATCCTCATCGTCACGGATTACTTCACCAAATGGGTTGAGGCCAAGGCTTTCAAAAAAAATCACAGCATTGGATGTACAGAATTTCATATGAAAGTACATCATCTGCCGACACGGGCTACCATACTAAATAATAACTGACAATGGGAGTGTGTTCACATCAGAGCTCTTCAAAGGCTTCTGCGTACGATGGAATATCCGATTAAACCAATCAGCGCAACGGTACCCCCATGGGAACGGACAAGCGGAGGCTACCAACAAATGAATACTCGACTGAATCAAAAAACGGCTTGAGGATAAGAAGGGCGCATGGGCCGATGAATTAGGCTGAGCTCTCTGGTCCCATAGAACGATCCCATGTCGCGGAACTCAACAAACTCCATTCTCATTCGCCTACGGGATGGAAGCCATGTCACCAACACAGGCGAGCGTCCCCAGACTGCGAATAACGATGCTCGTCCAGAATCCTCTGGTAAATGACAAAATGACCCGCGACCACCTGGATTTCATTGAAGAAGAACGCGACTAGGTCTTACTTCGAATACAAAACTATCAACAGCACACAGCTTGATACTACACCAAGAGAGTTAAAGGAAGACGGTTCGAGGAGGGTTACCTGGTTTTACGATAGGTATTCGAAAACACCAAAGAGAAACCAGTCTCCAAAATTGGAGCAAACTGGAAAGCCCCATACCTCATATCCAAAGTAGTACGACCAAGCGTATACAAACTGATCGAGATGAATGAGAAGCAAGTACCGCACTCCTGGAACGCGATGAACCTGAAGAAGTATTACCACTAATATATATAATATATTTCTATATGTAATGTACGAACTACGGAAGACTTGAACCCCTCGGGGAACGTAGGCAGCCCCTCGAGGCACGGTCACACTTTTATAAAAAAAAAGAGAAATAGAAGAGGAGCAAGAAAGAGAAACAAATTTTTGAATCCCTCACAATCGCAAAAAAAAAAAGAAACCGCTACAAAATTGTATGGGTTCACCGCGAACCCCATGGTCCAATTGAACCCAAGACGAGTGCTCCCCATAAGCACAGTGAACTGATCACCCACAACTTTTCTTTGCGCTCAAAAGGTCAAACGGGCCCACCCGATTCGAGCGTAAGTGGTCCAATTGAATCCACACCCATAAGTCGGGACATCCCGCATGAAAAATTAAACAACAAGAACATAAACGTAAATAATGATGTGCTCGAAAGGAAAGGTCAAAAGCCACATTAACAAGTCAATATGTACATAGCGAGAAATGGGAAACAAAAAACCCATAAAAAAATTTCATACCCGCAACAAATACATAAATAAACAAAAGGAAAATAAAAAACGCTAAACGAGATTAACAGTTAGAGCATGATGAAAAAAGCGGGAAAGAAGGAGGGCACTCAAGCGCCACCTAGTCAGTCGGCCTCGGTTTCGCCACCTCGAGCGATGACATAGCATCTGCCCTCGATGCTAGGTCGACCTTGAGTTTCTCGAGCAGATCCTCGGGCATGGGAATACGATAACAATCCTTGACCATCTGGAGATACTCGCACACTCCCTTCACTTGGACATAATCAACCGACGCCTTCACCAGTGACATCATTGTCTCAAACCTAGCCCTAACACCATCAAGATGCGCCTGAAACTATTCCCTCATTTCCCTGCTCATCAATGCATGCTCCTTCTCCACCCCATGGCTTGATGCTCAATACGGTCCCGTTCTGCCGAGAACCGATCGGCATAAGACCTTAACTTCACCTCGTACTCCCTGACCTTCGCCTCCGCCTCTTCTGCACGATGGGTCTTTTCAACAGCCTCCTCGTGATATCGCTTCAGCACATACAACACCTTCCCAAGAGCCTAATAAATGAAACGAGCAATAAGCAATAAGAAAAAGCAACACAACTAGGCAATCAAGTAAATACTTACATCAGCGTGCGACTGACGCAGATCCGCGCAAACTTCGGGCTTGTCAATACTATACAACGGTGAGTTAAGATCCGCCCCCTCCATCAGCCTCTGGTAAAGATCAGAAAAGGACTCCACACCATCAGAAGGAGGGACTCGTGGCGAGCCGACCCATGCAAGAGAAGTATCAAACAATGGAACATCTGAACCCTGGACGCCCTCTTCAGATAACAATCGAGGCGGCAGGGCAGCAAAGCCGCCCTCTAACGTTGTATCCTTAGTGACGTCCTCTGCTGAAGCGGCAAGTAACCGAGGCGGCTCTGCAAATTCTTCCTCATGAAGCCAAGAGAAACCCTCTAAAGATTCCAACGCCTCGTCCCTGGGGACATCGCCCGAGCCCAACGAAGGAACACTGATCGAAGCATCTCAGGAAAAATCCTCTGAGGCCTCTTCCTCATCGATAAGACAATACGAGGGAGGAGGGACACGAACCTTCGAGGCTCCCTTCGCCTTTACGGCCGCGCTAGGTTGAGTAGCCTTTTTCACAGAAACCCCCGCAGCCTTTGCCGATGCAGTCGCCACCTTCGCACGAGCCGACACCTTGATCTTTCTTTAGATGGATCTACGGCCAAATTTACAGGCTCCACCGGAGCAACGAAACCACCAAAACACAAAACTTGGTCGACGCTTTTTTGCTCCTCTTCTTTTTCTTCAAGGCAGCAGCCGCACTCTCCTGCGCAACCCTCAACTCCTCTACCGAGGGCATACTCCACGAGACTGTCAAAAAGCGCATACTATAAAAAAAAGAAAAAAGGAGAGAAAGGGGGATCAAGAACCACCTTTATCAATATCCCTCCTTCGAGCGGAAATGATAGACGACTCAATATGCTTCCACCCCCCACCTTAATCCGTTAAACCTTTCCACGACACTAGCAAATCCTTCTACCGGAGGATACACCGGAACAACATCGACTGGACACAACACCAGGCCAAAAGGATCAGAAGAAATTACAAGAAGGCAGGAAGGAAAGTGGAACCAAGCAACAACATACCAGCCTCTGTAACAAATTTCCGAATAAAAGCACGATCAGGATCGGCGACAGTCAATTTGGTCACCTTGATAAAGAAATACCGGGTCCATCAGCTACCAAGGTTACCATCCTCCTTGAAAGGCCTCATGCCATCTTTAAAAGAAGTATAAAATGTCCCCAGAATATTAGAATTCCTACTAATACGAATCCAATCCTCAAAACACTATGGCGTCATGTCAATCTGACATTCGGCCGCCACCGTAAGAGTCGCCATCATATTCCTGACCGACCTTGCAGACAGCTGGGGAATAGCAATACCCCGGAGTTCGCAATAGGCTGTTAACAGACGAGGAAAAGGAAGCCACAAACTCTCCAGAGTGAAGTACGACCCAACGAAGACTTCGATCGAATATGAGAACGCGATTCTGCGGACATAACGAATTTAAAGGAAGAAGCGAAGAGAAGAAGAATCGAAAGAAGAGAATCGCAAGAGGAAGATACAAAAAATAAAGAGATGCCAGAAAAATGGGCAGGGAAAAGAAAAAATAACTTTTATAGGAAAAAGAATTGACTTAAAAGACCTAACAGGAAGCGTCTTCAAAACGCTTCGAGGAAAACACCAACAACCAAACACAAGGCAACACTCAAAATCTCCAACAAGCCACGTCATGAGGGCGCACCAAATCATTTGGAAAACACGCTTATTTCCAGAGGGCAGGTGAAAGGTCAAAACGGATAGCGAGATCTCAAACAGAATGGATGTTTAGGCGGCAAATTGAAACGTCCAAGGCAAACCTAAAACACGCGTCAAAAGAAAAAGTCACACCCGCATTAAAGAAGCCACCAAATCGCCGAGCCTCGGTCATAATCTTTTCGATCGCTTCGCACCTCGACAATCAAACTGAGGGGGAGACTAATTGTTGGAGGAGGGATTCGCACCCTCCGATCGATTCTCGACCCATTAAAACAAGGTCGGAAATGAATAAGGCCGAAAAGAGAAAAAGGCCCATTTAGACTTCGAAGCCCATTTGCGAGGAGGAGTTCATAAGCTGGATCCCGCCTCGCAAACTTAAAAGGAAGGGAAGCCTCGAGGAACACGACAAAAGGAGACAAAGAGACATCACACTCTGAAGAGAGGAACATTACACGCGACGCCGGTTACGAGGAATGAGACGAAGAATACGGCAACGATGTATGGAAAAGCATGTTAAGGTCTTTTGACCCTGCTGCAAGCAGCAGGAACCCATACCCAACAAACTGGACTTCTCGACAAAAGTGTATACAGGCGGCAGACCTGCTTGGACGCAGATAAAGCAAAACAGACATAGTACAGAAGGACAAAGGGTAAAGAAGGAAAAGAAAATATGGCAATTGGCGGGAAATAACGACGTGAAACAAAGGGAGACGCCTATAAAAGGAGAAGACCCAGGGCACTGCAGAGGACGGATTGTAGATTCTAAGACATTCATCTTGTAATCCCAGCCTCACTATCCACGAGGCCACATATTTTGTCTTTGTTCATTCCTTAAATACAATCTCCCTCTTTTCACCCCCAAAAATATCTAAGTACAAATTGTAGTTTGGTTTGATAACCAACAAAAATTAAGCCACACAAAAATACATAAAAAGAAGGTAAGATGAAATAGAGCAAAATAAGTATTTGATTCCCCACTCACATCTCTGTTAAACTCCAACATGAAACATCTCTTCCTAATCACTTTCATAAGCTTGTAACCACAAGTTGAAGTGAGATCTGAAAATCTTGTATAAGTGTAGTGTAACACGGCAGCATCTTCTAGTTTGATCTCCCTGTCAAAAAGACGCCACATATCTGCTGGCTTAAGCACGCCCATGTCGCATTAGATGTGGGGGAAAGCGTGCAAGATTTAAAGAATCAATGAAGACAAAAAGTTGTGTAAGCCAGCGAGAAAAGAACATACTTTGGGGTCTTCGTGTAGTTGATATCATCTTGCTTAACGCTGCTCTCCTGAAACAAGGAAAAAGACAATGTTGTATGAATCTACAAGAATCTTTCTTTAGTATAAAAAGTTTACACAGGATTGTTGTTTTCCCAGCATTGTCGAGAACGAGGACGAGGATACGAGCTTCTTTTTTTTCTGAACACGGAAATGAACATCCACGTAAACAAGATTCCCATCTTCTTCTTCTTCTTCTTCTTCTCGGATCATATCAAATAAGATCAAACGAATTACGAGAGATTCTCCTTCTCATGGATCATTCGACCTCTCTCAAATCTTTTGTCCTAACAAAAACCAAAAGTCTAAACTCATCAACTTAACCAAAAACCTGAGAAATAACTATCAATGCTATGAGTACGTGCATAGAAAAAGTGTTACAGTAACTACAATTAAACGTCTTTCGCTATCCAGAAGTGTATTTGAACTACCATACTCTCTGTTGATTCACACAAAATCAAAAGCTTTCTAGTTACAACTATTACAAAACCTAGATCATCAAACGATATTAGCAAACCAAACCCATTCTGAATCATACACAACAAAAATGAAGCTTTTTAAGCTAAAACAACAACATTTTGAAGCTAGTACAGAAACCGTATGACCAACCCAAAAACAAAGAACTTGTAAGAATCATTAGATGGGGTCAAATATGTTGAGGATTAAATGTCTTAGGGCCATTAATTAAATAACCTATTTTGTAGTGGTCAATTTGTGATAAAAGAAAGGTTATGGGCATAAGTGTTATGAAATATTAATATGTGGATACCTTTGGCAATTTCTAGTTTGATGAGGGGCCGAACTAGAAATTGATTCTCTATAAATAGAGGATTATGATCCCCAAAGCAACCCTAACCGAAAATACAGAAACTCTCTGCATCCCCATCACCAGAGGCCTAAACTCGTTTAGGGTTTGCTTTAGAAGATTCATTCCATAATTCATTCAGATTCCTAAGCATAGATTCAACAGGTATGCTTCCGCTTTCGTTAATATTAATTAGGAATTGGTATAGTTTATAGTTTATAGATTGAATAAATATAACAATTGGTATAAAAACCACCATATTCAGTTTCTGATCGATATTAAGGTTTTATCTCATGTTTTTTGGATTTATTTATTTTTTAAAAAATAAATTCAAAATTATTTTTGGTGAAAATTTTAGATTGTTGAATCTGAAATTTTTCTTAAAGTTTATACTGAAAACGTGTGTTCTGGGATCTATGATTATCGTTTTGGTGTTAGATCTATAAAATATACATGTTTAGATCTAGTATTTTAGTTAGATTTTTCTTGAGAAAACATGTATGAAATTAGATCTAAAGCTTATGTCAATTTCGACTTAAGGTGTTAACTCATTCAGTTCTGATTTTCAAAATTAAAAAAAAAAAGCGAAAATTTTGAGTTTATTTTCGGATTTAGTTCAGCCATGGCGGCTGTTTAAATCAAAGCTAGGGTTTTCAGTCGAAACCAGGTTGAAGAAAAGGTTCACTTCATGTATTTAGTTACTGGATTTCAATTTAAATTACGGCCCAATATAAAGTAACTTAAAAAGGAAAAGGATTGAGCCGAGTGATCCCAGGCCCTCTTTGAATCTTCTAGAAGTCATCTGACGTTGGCTGGGATTCGAACATGGGTCTAGACACAAATGAAAATTTACCCTTACTCCTCTTCAACCACTCGGCCACATTAGATATTTTTGCATAAAGAACTCCAAACATATTTTTATATGTAAAATTTAGTTTTAAAATCAATAAATAAATTTGATTGTACAAGTTTAACATTAGAAGTAGTTTAATTAATTCAAGATGTCAGCCCAAAAAAAGACTTCTCTTGAGCATATTTTTCCATGAAAAATATTAAATGATGTATGTATGTAATTTATGTGAATATAATTCAGCCCAAATGAAGATTTATGTTTGGCCAAATTTTCATATATACGTGTGTATATTTTCATGCGAATATTAGATCGGCCCAAAGAAAGGTCTAATGTATGGCCGAAGTACACATGCACATGCGACGGTAAACACGTGACAATTATATGGATGTAAACATGTTAATGATAAATCGGCCCAAAGGAAGGTTTATTATTTATCATGAATTATTGTCAATGTTTGATCGTTACAAGAAGAGTACCATTAGTAGTTAATATTACTGTCCAAAGACTTGATATTATTGTACACTTGGTATCTTGGATGGGATATGTACAATTGTTTGATATTTATTATTTATTTTCTTCACTTAGTGAGTTATTAATTAGGTTTTGTTCTCTCTTTTCAGCAAATGTTGCTACTTTATCTGCCAACTTAGGATCAATTCCAAAACTTACGGGTTCTAACTTTACTGAATGGAAAAGTAAAGTTAAAATTGTTCTTGGGTGTATGGGTCTTGATCTTGCGCTAAGGATGGAACAACCTACTCTCCTACGGATACCAGCACTGCTGAGTATAAGGCTGTTTATGAGAAATGGGAGCGTTCCAATCGCTTTGGTCTGATGATCATCAAGGACACCATTCCAGAAACCTTCAGAGGTGGTGAAGAGATCAATGATCTCAAGTAGTTCCTTGCCAAGATGGATTTACGCTTCGCAAGAAGTGATAAGGTGGAAATAAGAATGCTTTTGCATCGCTTTAGTACGACGAGGTATCACGGCACTGGAAACATAAGAGAGTACATTTTGGAAATATCCAAGATTCTTTCAAAGCTCAAGACACTTAAGACTGAGCTTCCGACTAAAGTGTTCATCTTCTTTGTCTTGAACTCTCTTCCTTCTCAGTTCAATCAATTGAAATCTAGTTATAACATAGAGAAGGAGCAGTGGTCTCTTAATGAGCTCATTGCGTATTGTGTACAAGAGAAAGATAGAATGAAACAAGAAAAGACTGTAAGTGCTCATTTGGCTTACACCTCTAAAGGTCAGGGCAAAAGAAGGAAACTCGAGCTTGTTAAGAATGATGTTGCTAAAGGTTCCACCCAAAAGAAATAGGATAAGGTTGAGAATACCTGTTTCTTTTGCAAGAAAGGTGGACACATGAAGAAGGATTTCCAAAAGTACCACGCTTAGCGTGCTAAGAAAGGTATGTTCCTTGCTTTGGTCTGTTCAGAAATGAACTTAGTTGAAGTTCCTAGAAACACTTGATGGTTAGACTCAGCTGCTACTACTAACATGAGTATTTCACTTCAGGGTTGCCTGAGCTACCGAAACCCAACTGATGCTGAGAGACGCACTCATGTGGCTAATGGGATTTCGGTGCATGTGGAGGCAGTCACGCATTTTAGATTGTTTTTTAGTATTGGTTATTTACTGGATTTGAAAGACACTTTGGTTTTACCGTCTTTAAAACGAAATTTGGTTTCCGGTCCTTATTTATACATATCCGCTTATTCTTGTCAAACTGGGAATGAAAAAGCTGTTTTGTCTTTAAATTCAGTTCTTATTGGAACCGGTTTACTTTTGGACGATCACAATCTTTATATGCTTGACACTTTAAACTCTAATGAGGAAAGTTTAAGTGTTGAATCAAGGGGCACTAAACGTAAATTTGAAACGCAAATTCAGGAAATCTGTGGCACAAATGCCTATGTCACATCTCTAGAAATAGAGTTGAGCAACTTGTGTCAGATGGTATATTGAGTTCTGTTGACTTCACCAATTGTGATGCCTGTGTACATTGCATTAAAGGAAAACAGATCAAACATAAGAAATTAGGTGCATATAAAACTACGGAAGTCCTTGACTTGATTCATACAGATATTTGTGGGTCATTTCCTACTCCATCTTGGAACGGTCAACAATACTTCATATCATTCATTGACGATTACTCTAGATATGCATACTTATTTCTTATTCATGAAAAATCGGAGTCTCTGGACGTGTTCAAGAAGTTTAAGGCTGAGGTTGAGAACCAACTTGACCGAAGGATAAAGTCTATCAGATCTGATCGTGGTGGTGAATAATACGATAGATATGATGGTTCAGGTGAACAACGTCCAGGACTATTTTCTAGATACCTAGAGGAATGCAGAATTTTGCCTCAGTACACTATGCATTGGTCTCCCAGTATGAATGGTGTTTCTAAGAGAAGAAATTGCACTCTTAAGGACATGGTGAGGAGTATGATTAGTCATTCTACCTTACCTGAATCACTCTAGGGTGAGGCACTTAAGACTGCAGCAACTAAAGCAACTGCTAAAACCCCTTATGATCTTTGGACTGGAAGAAAACCTAGTTTAAAGCACCTTCGGATATGGGGATGTCCAGCTGAGGCTAGGCCTTATAAGCCATATCAAAAGAAACAGCACTCAAGAACTATTAGCAGTTACTTTATTGGTTATTCTGAGAGATCTCGGGGCTATGAGTTCTATGATCCCACTGTAAAGAATATTTTTGAGACGGGAACGACTACGTTCTTTGAGGATGTTGAGTTTGGGAGGAGAAATAAAGTGAGGGATATCATCTTTGAGGAAGAATCGGTTTCGGTTTCTATATCGATTCATATAGTTGCTTTGGATAAAGCAAATCCAGATCCTCAGGTTGACAATGAAGTTATTCCTTAGGTTGATACTGAATTTATTCCTCCAACTCAGGATGTCGATGATATCGATCATGAAGGTCAAACTCAAAATCCTCAAGAGCTAGTGCAACAAGATCTAGTTGCTTTAAGGTTATCCACTAGAGTAAGGAAAAATGCTATTCCAGATGATTACATAGTATTTTTAATGGAACATGAGGAAAATCAAACTCTTATGGAAGATGATCCTATCAAATTCTGTCAGGCTATGAGTAGTTCCATATCAGATAAGTGGACTGAAGCAGCGAATGAGGAGTATCAGTCGATGCTAGACAATCAGGTTTGGGA
>OVAN01011033.1:0-15087 GCA_900406275.1 Anastatica hierochuntica
AACACTGTCCGAGCGCGGCAGAACTGTCCCGACCGTAGAAAAAACCTGTCCGAACAGGAATTTTTCAGGTAATAGTTTTCGGCCTTAGTTTTTCCTTAGCATTTTCGTAACCTAAGTGTGCAAATAGGTTCGGATCCCATTTCCGACTAACGGAACATGGGGAAATCCTTTTCTATCGTTCTAAACGACAGGTTTAGAGGTCCGAAACTCTACCGAAATTTCCGTAGGAGCTGAACCCTTCCCGGAACCTAATCCGACCGTTGTATCTGAACCCTAAGGTGAGTCTCGGTTAGGGTTGTGTGTTGATTGTGCGATTAGTGCCTGCAAAACAAGAGTAATGCGTGCTGCATGTTGATTGATTGCTTGTTATTGCGTGATATTTGATGATAGTGTGCTGCATGTTGCTGTGATAGATATAGGTTAGGATTGATATTCTATGAATATTCTGTGTTATATTGTTTGTCCCGGGTTCGCTTGGTGAGGAACCCAGATTTGTTTGCGAACGGGTTCGCTTGGTGAGGAACCCGTAGTGTGAGTNTTCGCTTGGTGAGGAACCCAGATTTGTTTGCGAACGGGTTCGCTTGGTGAGGAACCCGTAGTGTGAGTTCGGCACTCGGGTAAAGTGTCGGAAGAGTCATTGGTATCCACCTAGAGGCCATAGCATGTCGGGGCCGTACCAAAATTAGTCCCGACATNAGCCGTACCAAAATTAGTCGCGACATGTTATGTTGAATGAGGCCATAACTTATCGGGCCCGACAAGTTATGTTGAGCACGGTGATAGGGTTGGCGACCCTCGACCGGTGCGGGCAGGCCGCATGACGATGCGGCAGGTGTGTGAGATCCGGGCCATCGACTCTTTAAACTTTTTGTCTAGAGCCGATGAGCACAAGAAGGGATGTGTGAGGGATTGTGGATTTTGGATTGTGGATTGTGGATTGTGGATTGTGGATTGTGGTTGATGGTGGGTGGATTACCAATGGCAAGGGGCAAGCCTCGATGATCCACCGGGATCAACCTCCCATGTAGGGAGGATGTGTGTTGCATTGCATGATAATTGTTGATTGATTGTGTGTTGCATTGCATGATGTTTGTTTGAATTGCTTTATGCGTGTTGATATTTGTTGCATGTGGGAATGGAGTTGCTCATTAGACTCTTCGTTTTGCAGGTAACCCTAGTGGGGTAGTAAGCGGGTTTTGAAGAAGCGTGGGCTGCTGGTGTAGATTTGCTGCCTTTTTGCAAAAGACAAGTATGTTTGTATTAAGTAGTGTGTTTTCAATATCGGCCAAGANNNGTTTCGTATGATACTAGTCCTTGTCCGGGACGAACCAACTAGCGGATCTGAAAGCAGGTTGCAAAGCCTTAATTTAGGTCTGTTAGGATACATGTTCTCAAATATTTGATCTAGGGATTCCAGACTTGTTCTGGAAACCTCAGGTCAAGTGTTTGGGAACATAGTTGTAGCATCCCCGGTCGGGACGTTTCGTTAAGGTTAACTGGTTTGTCGTGCATGTTCTTGTTTGATTGTTGCACGGCAGATTAGTTAACNCATAATCCTGATCGAGGGTGTTACAAGGACCATCGGCCTTGGTTCGATCGACGTCTAGATCGGCCTCTAGTTCGGTCGTCAGTCGGATTCAAGACTCGTTCGTAGGTCTGGCGTCAATCGGCGTTTTAGACATTCCTGCGAAGCGACGCGGTTCTCTAACGCTTTTTAGTGGTTTTGCATTGCTTCGGAGGGCTTATCGTGTGGTCTTGTGGAAGTTTATCCGAGGACCATCGACGCTAGCCTTGGTACTCAGATGTTTTTAGTTTCTTTCGGACGAACGGACTCTATGTGGAGATTGGTCATGATCGACTATCTCTGAAGCTCTGTAACCGGATCGGGAAGAGACAGTCTGAACGATGGGAATCTCGGAGTTTTCAGATATCCTTACGATTTCCATGTCTGAAGGAGGGAACATTGTTTCCGAGACCCTTTTCAAGCATCGATTTCGTCGAGACATTTTTTGACCCCAACAATGTTTACCACCATAACATCAAAATTTGAAGAGGTACGGCCCTATGGTTAGACGCATGGCCGACCCTGAGGCACATACCTAAAATACATTCATATGGGGTTTCAAATTTTACGAGCTTTGAAAGTGCGTCATATTGTCGTGGATTCATGGAGAAGAAAGAGATCTTTGGTGTTTTTAAGGGCTTCAATTTTTTCTAATAAAATAGGGCCTCAATTTTTATATTCATATTTGACGCTGATATTCTCAAGTCTGACACTAACTAGAGGGCTTATGACGGCGGAAAATAAGAGAAAGGCAGAACCTTAAACCCAAAAACAATGCGAGCCATCTTGTTATTTTGTCTATGTGAAATGAAATTATACAAAATTTTTATTTGGACACGATGGAAATCTTTGGCATGTCTTATATACTTTTATAGAGTTAATGTATCTCAAGGAGTTGTTAGAAGGAATATATGCAACAAGAGCTTGACTGTTGTTACCATAACTATTAGCTAAAATAGATTTGATTCTTTTTTTTTTGATTAATTATATAATTTTGTTATTACGGAGATTTGTTGGATTTGAAAATGTAAAAACTACCGGATGAGCTATTTCAAGAGTGTAACAGTGAGATTTGTTTACAAAGAAACATGTATTAGTATACTTTTTCAAAACACCTTACAAGTAATTTTAAACAGAACCTTCAACAAGACTAAGTGTAACACCCCTATTCCAGATTAAGATTAAGTTAACTCAATGTGTCGTACAACAATCAAACAAGAACGTGCACGATCCGAACTTCCATAACAAATTTGTAATCCCAATATCCAACATCCGAGAACAGTATCCTAATATATCCAAGTTAAGGCTTTGCAACCCACACTGGAACCGCTAGTTGGTTCGTCCCGAATTAGAACTAGTATCATATGTGTGTGTTAAAATGCATACAAACCATATACATTCTCAAGCCACTTTTAAATCCATAACATACTTATTACAATACATACATGTTTTGCAAAAACATAGAACCTATACGCCAATAGCTATTGCTCCTTAACTCGGTCGATTTACTAAGGGTTACCTGCAAAACAAAGAGTCTAGTGAGCAACTATTTTACTCAGTGTGTCATGGCTTAATAATAATTTCCCTCCAATACGCATCAATCAATCAATAATTCATGTTCAATGGATAAAGAACAATCAAGTAACACACACATCTATCCTTCAAAAGTAGTTAGACCCTCTTGATCATCGAGGTTTACCTCTCTCCATTGGTCCAACTCAATACAAAGTCCAACTCGTATTGAGTACCTCAACTCTAGACAAAAAGTCTATAAAGCTGATCACCAATACCATAATATTGCTACATCGTCATGCAGCCACATTGTCGAGGGTAGCTAGTCTTATCACACCTGTCTTCATTTCCTAGGCGAGGCTAACTTTGGTACATCCTCAGACAATTCACGGCCTTCGAGTGGACACTAATGACTCTCATGACACTCTCCCCGAGTGCCAGACCCTCATGGCACTAAGACTGTGGCCTGACGAGTTTCCCCATTAACATGCACAATCATGTTGTACAATTCGAGTCGAAACCCAAATGATATAACTCATTCAATCAACAATAACCATAATAACATCATGCATCAAATATATGTTATATCCCTCGAGTCAAAGCCCGAACGATTTAACTCAATATCTCTCACAAGCACATAATATCAATCATATAGCAAACCTAACCGTGTAGATAACAATCAAGAAAGCAATCAACTATCATGCATGCAACAAAAAATGTTATGTTTTGCAGACGATAATCGCACAAAAAAACTCATAAACAAGACTCACCTTGATAACTGGATGGTTAATTTGGACTTAGCACACTCCTAATTCGCAGTCGATATCCTAGAACCTCTAACAAAATATATTAAGAATTTAGAAACTTTTGTTTCTAAGTATCTGGGTATCGAAATGGAAAGGATTATTCTAATGCTTAAAATTATAACTAAAGACTTATTAAGAAAAGAAAAGCTAAGATTAGAAGCTTACATAAGGTTCGTTCGGTAGTTATTTTAGTGTGATTTTTGGTGTGCCAATAATGATAGTATTTATAAGATGGGGAAAGGATTTTAGGGGAGGTTTAGTCGTGGCTTAGCAAGGAGGAGGTGTCATTGCTGCCCCCATGAGGCTAATAGGAGTCTCCTTAGTGTTTAGCCGCAAATGAGTCCAATCCAGGATGGGATTTGTGACCAGCCACAAATTTGGTCGCAACAACAACAGCTTGGAAGTGGTCCTATCATTCGGATACACGTGACCAACTACTTGGTGAGAGGCAAGAAAGCTAGCACACTACTTAACCGCCCGGACGCATTCCGTTCGGATGCGTTTTGCGCGTACCGCGACTAATCTGAATAGTCGGAAAATAATTCTCATGAACCAAAATTAATTTCCTCCATGTAAAACTTATTTTTCCTTAATCAAAGCATTTCTAGATATTTCTAGGGTTCATCCCTATCGTAAAACTTCGAAATAATTATCGACTAATTTTTTAGTATGATGAGAACACTAAAAACCGAACCGCTAGTATTTTCAATCCACTAAATTTCTCGTAGAATTCATTTCCACAGTATCAAAATTATTCTAAAATTATTAGGAATTTTCTATGTACCTTGGGATCCAAATTGAAACAGTTTCATCTGACAATTTGCTTGTTTGGGAATTTTCTCGATTATTAAGCGAATTTCATTATCTGTGTTTTGTTCTTTAATTAGGATTATTATATTAAGACACATCTTAACGTGTTGAAATCTAGCCTACACCTCTCAAGAACAAAATACAAGTTAGAGAACTCTCTCACCTTAGCCCTTATGTTTCTCTTTCTCGGAAGCTCTTGAAACCCTCATAATAAGATCGTTTTCTTTCTCTCTAAAAATATTGCCAAGTATCGTAAAATAAATCCTTAAATACCTAGATAATCATGCAGAGAATTTCACAAAAATCTCCATGTCCTCCTTCGTAAATATTCTCCTTATATTTAGGTAGCTTATTATTCTCAAGGAAAATCCTTTTGAATTTTCACGTGATCCGTATCTCTTCAAGGATCATCTTTTTCTGCTCCCGAGGATATTCTCAGCTCCAACAACTTTCCAGCTCGTGCTTATCCAAAGATTATGCATGCTGATGAAGCCCCTGTAGCGTCGTCAACTGTCTGTAGCATCACCATCTGTCAGACACTGCCTCAAAGACTCTACATCTTCAAGTTTCTTGTTGCATTCCCTGCTGCATCGCCACATGATGTCCTTAAAAGATTATTTTTTTGCATTGCCAATTGGTACATAAATCTAGCAATATACTATGCATTTGCGATAGACAACGAGACATAGTTACGTTACTTACTCATCCATGAAATCAAATTGTTCCCTAGGAAGAAATAACTTCCATTTGTACTTTTTTATCATCCACACTTCTTGCAAGTCAACATCATAGTATCCACCAAGATTTGTGTTTGACCCGTTGGAGTAGTAGATACCAAGGTTGATTGTCCCCTTGACATACTTGATGATTATCTTCACTGCTTCAAAGTGAGATTTCCTTGGTTTATCTTGATACCTTGCACATACCCCAACACTTAAACTCAGATCCAGTATGCTTGTAGTAAGATACATAAGACTTCCAATCATCCCTCTGTACAGCTTTGCATCAATATCTTCACCACTTTCATCTTTGCATAACTTGGTTGTAGGACTCATTGGTGTTCTTGCATTTTTGCAGTGTTCCAGACCAAACTTTATTACTAAGTTTCTGGCATAGGTACTCTGCGACACAAACACTCATTCTTATGTTTTGTCATATATGTAATCCAAGAAAGTACTTCAGTTCTCCCACCATGCTGATTTTGAATTCTTGAGTCATGTTATGAACAAACGTATCCACCAATTTTTGTGATGATCCTCCTAAGATAATATCATCCACGTAGATTTAAACAACCAAAATGTTCTTATCTTATTCTAGTATGAACAACGTCTTATCAGCATTGTCTATATTAGCCTCATATGTATCACTGTATGAGCCACCATTACTCCATTTCATGACTGATACATTATCAAAAACAACATTTTTTAATTTCATAATCATCTGGATCGAGTATTTTATACTCTATATGTTGAGCTACTTCCAGAGTATCCGAGAAAGATACCTTTGTCACTTCTTGAATCAAATTTTTTCCAAGTGATCTTTGTCATTCAAAATGTAACACGTGCACGAAAAACATGAAAATAACCCAAATTTGGTGTCTTCACCTTTCATATCTCATAGGGTGTCTTTGTAGTACCATTTCTGATATAGACCATGTTGATGATGTAACATGTTGTATTAACTACTTCAACCCAAAATTTGGTTTGTACATATTGCCATGCATCATTTCTCTTGTCTTTTCTTACAAAATTTTATTCCAACTTTTGGCTACACAATTCTGTTGAGGCATTTTGTTCATAAAATTGAGGAGCAATTCCTTGGCTTTCACAGAAAGTTTTCATAGCCTCTTTCTGAAATTAACCACTATGATCACTAAGAATCTGCTTCAGACTACCTTTTCAGTTTAGAAGTTGTAATGCCCAA
The DNA here is from genome assembly GCA_900406275.1 of Anastatica hierochuntica. Lineage (NCBI taxonomy): Eukaryota > Viridiplantae > Streptophyta > Magnoliopsida > Brassicales > Brassicaceae > Anastatica > Anastatica hierochuntica. The sequence goes on from OVAN01011033.1 coordinate 6,616, forward strand.
ATCTTGAAACTTTCTATTGTGCCAGTCTTGTCTCGAATGAATCTAACTCATGTGAATCTTGAAAAATCATCAACCAGCACAAACACATACCTCTTTCATGTTATACTTTCAGTCTGCATAGGACCCATCAGATCCATGAAAACTATATCTAGTATTGTCTTTGAGTGAACATCTTGAACCTTCTTGTGTTGTACCTTGACTTGTTTTCCTTTGTTACAAGGACGACATACCATTTTATCTTCTTGTTTGAACTGAGGTACTCCACGAACTATTTCCTTATCAATGATGTTTTTCTGATGTCTGATATTCATATGATCCAAAAGTTGAGGCCACATGTTCAAATCATCCCTAAAAGATAAACATTATGAGGAGTTTTCCTACATGTAGCAGTTGTTTCCTGATCGAATTCTCTATAGCACAACTTAGGCCTAAGCATTTTGGGTCGGGTAACCCGACCCGCCCTATACCCAACCCGAATAAGCGGGTAAGGGTCGGGAATGGGTAATACTAATTACCCATTTGGGTAGAGAAATTTTCTTTAAACGGGTAAGGGTCAGGTAAAGGTCGGGTAAGGGTAATTATATGGGTACCCATATTACCCGTTCACATAACTAAAAACTAAAAATAAACTACAAAATTTAGTAATATTTAACTAGTTAAATTAACATTATTTGTCAAAACAAAATATTAAGTTTAGAAAAAATTTAAAACCGATAAATATATTATTGAATACTATTTATGTTTAGTGTAACTTTAATTTTTAAATTTTATAAATTTTTTATAGGAGATATCATTCTAAAAAAATATTATATACTATTATTATATTATTTTAACAATTTAATAACAATAATTAAACGAGTTATTTTTGATATAATACGAGTTAGGGTATTAAACGAGTATTAATTTTACCTACCAGACTCAACCCTTACCCGACCCTTACCCATCAATACCCGACCCTTATTATTACGGGTATGCTTCGGTAGTAATTTTAGATACTCATAATACCCATACCCGACCCTTACCCGTACTTATCCGACCCGTTATCCGTTATGCTCACCCCTAGCACAAAGGTGGAAGTTCTGTTGCACTATATCTTCCTTTCCTTTGATACCTCCTTGACTTCCATCTTTGAATGTGACCTTTTCTCCTTTGATTGCCTTGATATCTTGAAGATTTTCTCGTGACCCTGTCATGTGTCGAGATCATCCACTATCAAAATACCTTGGTCCTTTATTTTCTAGCTCAACTGCCAATAAAGCCATATTGCATATCATATTGAGTCCAAATTGAGTATTGCTTGTTGTATTTGCCATCACATTAATGTGTTTCACTCAAACTTTATTCCGATACCCATTCCACCAATACTTCCCTTGATTCAAAAGACGCTTGACTTTTTCTCTAAACTTGTAGCAATTGACTTTGAAATATTTCGACTTGCCACAGAAAAACATCTTGTTTTTCTCACGGTTTTGACTCCCATTTCTGATTTCTCAGTCTGTAACATCTTTCCTGACACAAACTTGATCTATTCTAAATTGATTCTCCATAACCATTTTACCCTAGACCTCTTGTATGACTCTATGATCTCCCATAGCTTAGAATCTTATCCAGTTGTGGAGACCCAATAAGCATTTTGATGGTCTTGTATTGATGATCAAATTTTGCTGAAGTACTTCAGATAATTTCTTCTCACCTTGTACTTCTTTCATTAACATGTATTCTTTGGTTGTTATAGCCAACTTTTCTTTCATCAAACGCAGACTTTTACAGCTGATCTTCTTCTCAACCTCTAGTTCGTTATATAGTACATTCACTAGTGACTCAAGACGTTCATTCTCTTTTATTAGCCATACATTATCTTTTCTGATCTTGACTAATGTCTGACACACCTAATGATAGTTTTTAGTAACATCAACCTCTTTTTCATCATCTGTGAGATCTTCATATTCAGATTCTAACGCATCATCTCCTTCCTTAAATTTAGTAACACCAAGAAACACGACAAAGTTGTACACTTCCTCTTCTTCTTCACTGTATTCATATGTCTCTTCTTCATCTATTCCAACTATAGACTTTTCTCTGAGACGCTTCATTGACACACTCCACTGGTGTATGAACAATCCCTTGCATCCAAAACATTTGATCTCTTCGTCGTAAAGTGGGACGTTAAAGAGGTCTAAAGTCTTTGCACTCATAACATTGTATTTCCGTCTTTTTACCAGATTTCTTTGCCTCGGATACCTCCTTAGAGACAATGAACTTGTTTTGGCCCTTTCCCTGCTAAACATTTCGTAATGTCCATGCTCAACGTTTCGTAATGTCCATGCTCAACCTTTTGTAATGCTCTGTAAAATCTTTTGGCCAACATACTCACAAGATCTTTTATTTCATCTCTCTGGTGAGTAGCTTTCCCGGAAACCAATGCTACACCTTTTCTTTTATTAGTTCCCCTATCTAGTTCCATCTCATGAGCTCGAAGAACTCCAGCTACTTCATCAAAAATTAGTGTATCAGTGTTGAGCGCACACAAACATAGCTGCCTTATAAGCTGTATATTTCGCTGGGAGGTAGCTCTAAAAAACTTTTACCAATTTTTGTCTTTGTATTTCTTTCCAAGATTGAGTGCTTCATGTGCCAAAGAACTTATCTTAGAGCTAAGCTCCTCAATCGACTCATGTTCCCCATCTTGATATTCTCAAATCTTGAGGTCATAAAGTCTTTTCTTGAACTCTACATTTTTTTAGTTCCTTCAAAGTGTTTTTGAAGTATGACCAAAGCCTCCTTGGAAATCTCAGTTCTCTGAATCAATTCGAAATGCTTCTTTGAGACAGTTGAATGAATGACTGATAAAGTCCTAGAACTGTACTTGGACATTTTCAACTCTATCTTAATACAATTTTCTTCTGGTTTAAGCTTCACAACTCCTAATTCATCAGTGATGTTGGCTCTGTCCATCCCACCACAACGATCTTCCATGCCATAACATCAATGCCTCTTATGATAGACCTTATCCTCGACTTCCAAGAACCGTTGTATGATCCATCAAGCATAATATTCGAAAAGTATATCATTTCATGGTAGTTCTCCATTTGTTCCGCAGAATAATACATGTTATCAATTTGAATGGGTGACCATTCTAATACCAAGTGAAAATGTAAGAACTACCACATGAGCTATTTCAAGGGTGTAACGGTGAGATTTCTCTAAAAAGAAACATGCATTACTGTACTTCTTTCAAAATACCTTACAAGCAATTTTGAACAGAACCTTCAACAAGACTAACACACCATTTAGCTAGTTAAAATCTAGCTAACACTCTCAAGAACCAAATACGAAGCTCAAGAGATCTCTCACCTTAGCGCTTATATTCTCCTTTCTCGAAAGCTCTAGAAACCCTTATGCTAAGATTGTTTTCTTTCTCTCTAAAAAGCTTGGCCAAAAACAAGGCCTTTCATTTTAATTACTCCGTAAAATGAATTCCTAAACAACTAGATAATCACGAAGAGAATCCCCAACATCCTCCGTAATCCTCCTTCCTAAATATTCTCCTCATATTTTCTCAAGGAAAATCTTTTAAACTTTTTACGTTATCCTTATATCTTCAAGGATCATCTTATTTTAGTCCATTAAATATTCTCAACTCCAACAGCTTCCCAGCTCGTGTTTATCCAAAGATTATGCCTACTGCTGAAGCCTTTGTAGTATCGTCAACTGTTTGTAGCATCACCATTTGTCATACACTGTCTCAAAGACTTTGTATTTTCAATTTTGTTGTTGTAGTCCATGCTACATCGCCTACCACTACAGGATGTCGCTTACAACTTTTTCTGCTACATCGCCAATTGCTACAAGATGTCATTTAGAACTCTTTCTGCTGCATCGCCAACTGCTACAGACAATCTTGCAAGACTTTGCACCTTAAGGATTTATGTTGTCTTAGGATTTCAGTTTTTTATCCATTGGAAACAATTGTAATTTAGTGTACCAATTGAATTTACCTATATATTGTTTCGAGAAATATTTGGTTTTTATCGTGTGGTTGGGTTTCAGAATTTGGGTCGGAGTATTATGTCACCTATTCGTTTGCGTTATTTTTTGGGTTGTCTTCTTCCATTTTAAGGGATTTTTTACGCAGTTTAGGATTGGTTGTTATAGTTTCTTTCGAGTTTCAGATAATTTTTCTTGTAGTGATATAAGAGTTTTATGATTATTAAAATTACACTATAGATAGTATACCCAAGAGCGATCATGAAACTTTTTATGGAATATTGTGAAGATTTCCCAGTTTGGAAGTTTAATGGGACCTAAGTGTTAAGAGATGAATCCATTCATTATCACTTGGTTTCGATTCAGACACTCATAATTTAATATTGTATCATAGTCTAAACACGCAATGTCTCATTGAACTGAAATTGATATGTCTAAAAAAGAAGACCGACCGATTTAAATCGAAATAAATCCGACCAACCAAACCAAAAATAAACATGTCGAGATTAATTAGACGAATCATTAGTGACAAAAATTAAACTAATCATTATCTAGAGGAAAGAATATTCAACATCAAAATTTTAATACAACTTTGAACGATATATAAGAGACATGAACGAGTTCTTTTATTGTTAAATGTAGGACTGGAAAAAATACTTGAACTTGAAGTTAGCACCCAAACCAGAACCGATGAATCTGAATCTGAACACGACCCGAACTAAAAAAAGTTACATGAACAGACTTTGAGTTTCAAGTAGTTGGGGTATTGGGTATACCCGAATCCAAACGAAGACCTAAAACCCCTAAAAACTTGAACTGAATTATAAATCCGAATGAGTAACTGAAAATATTCAAATATTTGAATAAATGTCTTAAATGAGTATTTTTTGGGGGGATTTTTTGGTGATTCTTCGATGGAGAAGAACAAGAACAAGTTCGCTAAGGGTTTGAGAAAGATTAACGAAAGAGATCAAAAGAGTTTGTAAAATGATTCTTCTTTATTTATGAATAAGAGAGATTGATTACAATAGTTGTGTTTGTCAAATTCTCAAATCCTTGAATTAGGGTTCTTCCCTTTGTATTTATAGCTTTCGAACTAGGGTTTTTCCATTTATTTTATGGATAACTCTTATATTCGAGTTTATCATACAAAATGAATATTTCCCAAGATTCAATAAGGTATTTGTCCTTATCTCTTAAGATCTTAGACCGACCTAGGGGATATCCGCCCTACCTTGGCTATGGCCTCGGCTTGGCGATGGTTTCCTTGGCTATGGCCTTGGTTAGCACCTACAACTAGAGATTTTATCTATGTCTCCTTGGTCTAGGCTATGGCCGGACTCTAAAGGAATAAAACTACCCGCTACAGTTGACCCCCACTCTTCATTTTTCCACGTGTGGAATTTTAAGAGTAGATCTTGTCTTAAGAGATTTTGGTTCATCCGTTAGTTTTGGGATCGACTTTGTAAAAGTAATAAAAATAAGAAAAGCTCCCGACATGGCTTCCGCTGCTATGACTTCATCCTTGGTGAGTCTCATTAGCGCTTGGTGGGTCGCATCTTTTTGATGAACTCTTGAGCTTGAACTCCATGGCGTAATATGAGCTTCTCTTTTTGCCTTCGGCCCATAACCGCTAGGGTTATATAGGCGGGAAAGTGATGGGTCTTGGTCATTTCACTTTTTCACTTGCCTCCTAAAATTTAGATTAGGTTTTTTTCTCGAGAGACCACCACTTCCTCTGCTTTTTCCGGTAAGTCCCCGGAACACTTCTAGTAGATCTGGCTTTCTTTTATCAATAGTAGCGAATGTACTGAGGCTATGGCGGTAGATCTTGGATTTTGACTTAGGAATTTTACTGTTGATGATCTTTTTCGTAGATTTTTGAGCGGTTTTCTGACCATTTCTCCTTTGATTCTACATATCTCTAACGATTTCCGTCGTTCGCTTCTCTGCTGCTTCAACTCCCAGTACTAAGGCAATGTTTTTCTCTGATCTTTGTGGCATATCGTGCTTCAACCATATGATCTCTATGACAACCTCGTGGAGATCGCTAAAGTTCGGCTTTTAGCTTCTAATCATCCATTTATAGACATGCAACCTGACTGTTCTTCTTTTGGCTCGCAGGTCCGAGATGAGATCGTCAAATGATCGATTTCAGACTCGCATAGGAGACTCTTGGGCTTTCCTAGCTTCGAGGATCACCTCTGGACTTTTTTTGTGGTCCAAGGGTGGAGACCTCGTAAAGACAAGGAATCAGGGCCAACGCTTCACGTCGACCTCTCCATGGTGCTTAAGGCTTGGCCTGAAGGTGTGCATTGCCTGTGGTGACAGAGTGATAACCTTCGGGATCTTTCATCGAGCTAGGCAACGAAGGCGAACCATTTCCTTGGCTGCTTCCATGGCCATCCGAATGGAATTCCACCTTGGTGATCTCCTCCTCCCGTGTTGGATATTCTTGGTGTTTCCCTTGGATTTAACGTTGCCAAGGTTATCCATGACAGGGACTGATGGAACGAAGATGGCTCCCCAGGTTGACAGTGAGCCGCGTCAGCATCAGAAACCATGGTCGGAAGATGATGGAACCCTTAGTACGGTCGTCTGGCCATCTTGGACCATCGTGGCCACAACTTCCACAATGGACGGGCTTAGGCCCCCTTGGACTCTTCGGGGTCTATTGCCGCAACGGCAATAGAAAGACTCGAGTCTTCTCCAGGTTGTGGGTGAGTCTCCACCTTAGACGCCTCTCTCCGACCCATGGCCTAGGTGTTTATAATGTGGTTTGATCTTATCCACCAGGGGATCGTTGATGTGACCCCTTGGTGTAGATTCGTTCTTTGTCGATAGGCACTCTAGGTCCAAGGAAGGGAGACGTCCTTAGCTTCAGCAGAAGTCTGGTCGCGCCGTTAGCTTCAGGTTATGCGGGTTCCAGGATATTGCATGGCTTCTCACTGTAGCTTAGTCGTTAGAAATGTACTGATGGGACCCCAAGTAATAGCTTCCATTCTTCTAGTAAGACGCTTTGTCGTATTTGGCTTGTCATCATTTCTTTGTAAGAAATTTTCCGATGATGAACTAAAATCTATGGGCTCCTTCCCCTTTTGTTTATCTAATATCAAAACTTGTCGCCATGGCCTTTTATCACATCTGACTTGACTTCCACTCTTTTGATTCATTCCTTGCCTTAGCCTTGGCTTGAGGCTATGGGAATCTGAACTGGCTTCTGAGGTAGTCGTCGTCTTTGAATGCGAGATATGGAATCAGCGTGCCATCTTTACTTATACGCGTTGGTTTTGTTTAACACTATACTTTACCTACGTGGGTTTCTTTACGGGTGTTGAACTTCTTTCGGATTTTCTGCACCTTGGAGCTTGTCCCTAGGTTACTCGGCCTTAAAACCCTTGTAAGTTTGAGCTTCGAAACCTTCGATCTTGACAAACCGTTGGGGCTTTCATCCCACCTCCTGCTTGGTTCCTTCTTGTTACTTTTCACTTCTTCGACCTCCTTATTGTTCGGTCATCTTCTTAGTCTATTATCTTGGTAGACCTGCTCTGTCAAGGAGACACCAAATCAATATTACAGCCTTAGTGAACTGCATCGTCACAATGAATGGGTTTGCGCTGGTTGCGCTAGATTATCTCCATACTCCTTTCTGAAAGTATAGATTGTGGATTCTGGATCCATCTTGTTTGATCCTGTCAGGTCCATGACAGAGGTTAGCTCCTTAGTGTTCTCCTTAGAGTTCTAGTGTTCTCTTGCCACTACAAGAAAACTGTAAATTTGAGACTACATTTTGTGACTAAAACTTTAGTCACAAAAAGTTGCGACTAATTTACTACCAACTTATGACAAATTACTGACTACAATAATTATAGACGGTACTTAGTCGCAAATTTAAGACTAAAAAAATAGTGGCAAAATAGTAATAAATTAACGACTACATGAAGACTATATAAATTAGTCTTAAATTTCCGACCAAGTTGTAACTATTTTCATACTATTATTAAATTACAGGGTTTAGGGATTCAGATTCTCCAAAATTATGATTTAGTCAAAAAATAGTCTTATATTTCCAACGACTTTGCGACTAGTTTCATACCATATTATAAATATAGGGTTTAGGGATTTGTTTTTTTCCAAAATTTAAAATTTAGTCACAAAATAGTCTTAAATTACCAACAAATTTCCAACTATTTCTATACTACATTTTCATTATAAGATTTAGCAATTGGTTTTTCATATTTTTTAATTTAGTCACAAAATAGTCTTAAATTTGCTACTAATTTGCGACTATTTTTTTAATCCGTAACATTTTTGCTACTATATAGCAACAATTTCAATGTATTTCTTCAAATTTTATATGATATAACTATATTATTGTAAAATGATCGGCTTTTATATATATTCTTACCAATAAAACAATCCATCTATAACTAATTTTTATTATAAGTGAAGAAATTTTTTTTGCTACATACTACATAATATCTT
>OVAN01011034.1:0-15086 GCA_900406275.1 Anastatica hierochuntica
AGCAGACAAAAAATATGATAAAAGCTAGAATGGGCATCATGAAGGAAGGTGACATGAGATCATACTTAGGAATCCCTGAGAGTTGGGAGGCTCAAAAAGCCAGATTTTCAATTATGTTAGGGAACGTTTAGGAGACCGAGTCAATGGTTGGTCTTTAAAGTTCCTGTCGAAAGGGGGGAAGGAAATTCTGATTAAATCAGTTGCCCTTGCACTCCCTAATTATATAATGTCATGCGTCAAGGTCCCCCATGGTTTAACTACAAAGTTAACCAGTGTTATTTCCCAATTTTGGTGGAGCTCCAATGGATGTAACCGCGGTCTCCATTGGGTTGCAGGGGAAAAATTATGTGTTCCCAAGGATGAAGAAGGTTTAGACTTTAAATCTTTGGAAGACTTTAACACAGCTTTATTGGCCAAACAGTTATGGAGACTCATTCAGTTTCCTGACTCATTGGTCGCTCGGATATTAAAAGGTAGATACTACAGGAAGTTACATCTATTACAGGCTAAGAAGTCGTATTCTCCATCCTTTAGATGGAGAAACATTATTGCTACACAAGAATTACTCAGACAAGGTGTCCGAGTAAGGATAGGTTCTGGGATTAACACATCAGTGTGGAATGACCCATGGATACTGGATACGCGGCCACGGCCAGCACATGGACCGGGAACTGACTGGCACCAACACTTGAGGTGCATCATTAAATAGATCCCACAACAGGGCAGTGGCGGATACCTGTTCTACGACAGCTTATGATACCTGAGGATGTAGATTTAATTCGGGGTATCCAGCCAAGTCGTTCTCCAACAAAGGATGGCCTGGTATGGAACTTTACAAAATCGGGTCAATATACAGTTAAATCGGGATATCGTATCCTCCACTCAATGGAGGTAAACCGAATAAATAATTATGGTTGGGGTCCGAGTATGGATGTTCTAAAGGCACATGTATGGAAGACCAGATGCCCTCTAAAAATGCAACATTTTATGTGGCAAATGCTCACAGGGAGCCTGGCGGTAACCACGAGAATTGTTACAAGGGGGATACAATGTGATACTAGGTGCAAGCAGTGTGGTACCTCTGATGAAACGATTAATCATATATTTTTTTTGAATGCCCGTCAATTGTACAAATATGAAAAATTTGCACAAATCCGGCACGAACAAAATGTTTCCCAACGAAATTGATTTATTCTAAAATGGATTATCATTTTTGGAGGAATCCTCTACGACATACGGATCGGGATAGACATGATAGTTTGCCATGGATTTTGTGGTTTATATGGAAAGCAAGGAACCAAAATGTTTTCCAAGGGACAAAATTGGATATCGGAGAAATCTGAAGAAATGCAGAAACTGAATTCCTAGCCTGGAAAGAGGCTTAAATACTCTGACTACCACCCGAACTACCTGATAACACAAGGGTTAGGGAACCCAATGAAATATATTGTCGGTTGGATGGATCATGGAAATAATAGGATCCCACTTCGGGTCTTGGATGGGTTTGTTTAGATGGCGAAGATAAGATAATATTGCTTGGGGCAAAATGTCATCGAAGGAGCTTGTCACCTTTATATTCAGAGATGGAGGCTTTATTGTGGGCGATGATAGAGATTCGAAATAAAGGGATAAAATGTCAACATTTCGAGACAGACTGCACAGAACTCATCACCATCACTCAAAAACCAGAAGACTGGCCAACTTTCTGTACACTCATTCAAGATTTCTGAAGATTACAAGAACACTTCCTAGATTTCACTTTATATGGCATCCCGTGCAAGAAGAATTTGCAGGCAATTGTTTAGCTCGAAGCACTCGGATTTTATTTCATGATTTAACATTTGTAGACACTAAGCCTCCTAGTTCGGTTACCAATCATGGAGTGGTGTTCTAATTAATGTGTGGTTGCAAAAAAAAAAGAACTATAGCGCATCCCATTTACAAATTAACCTAAAAATCACTAACCCTAAACACTTAGCAAAAATTTCTTTTCTTCGACAATCTCTTCCGCCTCTCTCTCTATCTCTCTCCGCGAAACTCATTGGTGACCTTTTTCTTCCTCTCTCTGCGAAACTCACTGGTGCCTCTCTCTTCCTCTATCTCTGTCTTGCTGGTGGATCTCTCTCGTTGTCCTAGTGGCTCACTATCTCTTCCGCAAACTAACCGCGAATCTTCTCTATGGCTCCAGCCAATCCCATTCACCTCTATCCCCTAAATCTACCTGGTGAGGTTCGTATATCTCTCTCTCGGACTCTCAATTCTCTTGCATGTTCAAATTATGAGATTAGTGTTTCGATTTATTTTAGATCTTAGGGTTTCCGTATGATTTTAGGGTTTCCGATTAGGGTTCTTTCTTGGGGCCTATGGTTTCAGTTGCGTTTATATATTAGAGTTTTCATATGGTTTTTGAGGTTTCAATTAGGGATTTGATTAGGTTTTTCTTTCTAATTAGGGTTATGTTTGCAACTTAGATTAGGGTTCAAATTAACTCTTATATTATTCAATAAAGGCTTACATTAGGGTTTCGATTAATCTTAACTTAGCGTTTCAATTTCCTTATGGTTTCGATTAGGGTTTCAATTTCCTTATGGTTTTGATTAGGGTTTCAATTTCCTTGAGTTTTTGTTTCTATTTAAGTTAATTGGTGATTCTGTTTGTGTTTCTTTTTCAGTTTCTCTTTGAGTTAGTGTATCTTTTCTTTGTAGGTTTAACTTTAAAGTTTCTTTTTTCTGTTATATGTGTTTGCGGAGTTAATGAATATGTATTTTTTTTAGATATCTCCACAGGAAGACACTAGGGGATATCTAGTAATGGAGTTGTAGCTGGACATATATCACCTGAAAGACCACAAGGAATAGCAAATGAAGCTGGAACTGAATCTGTATGTACGCCAAGACCACAGTGTATCGACAACTCTCAATGTTTGTTATCTCTCTGCCTCTGTCTATTGTGTTTGTCATTTCTCTGTATTTGTCTCATATGTTAGTTATCTCTCTGTCTCTTTCTCATACTTTACTTATCTCTCTGTCTTTGTCTCATACGTTTGTTATATCTATGTCTCTGTATCTGTCTCTATATCTGTCTCATATGTTTGTTTTCTCTCTCTCTGTGTGTGTTTGTCTCATATGTTAGTTATCTCTCTCTCTGTCTCAAATGTTTGTTATCTCTTTGTTTCTATCTCATATGCTTGTTATCTCTCTGACTCATATAGTTTGCTAAGTACTCTAATATGTTTGTTATCTCTGTCTCATAAAGTTTGCTAAGTAGTCATCTTTTATTATCTCTTTGTCTGTGTCTCATTCAGTTTGGTAAATAGTCATAGTCATATGGTTTTTATCTCATATGTTTGTTATTGTTTGCTAAGTAGTGTCATAGGTTTGTTATCTCATATGTTTCTTATCTCTCTGTCTCATCTAGTTTGCTAAGTAGTGTCATATGTTTATATCTCACATGGTTGTTATCTCTCTGTCTCTTATAGTTTGTTAAGTACTCTCATAGGTTTGTTATATCATATGTTTCTTATCTCTCCGTCTCATCTAGTTTGCTAAGTAGTGTCATATGTTTGTATCACACATGGTTGTTATCTCTCTATCTCTTATAGTTTGCTAAGTACTCTCATATGTTTGTTATCTCACATTTTGATTTTGATTGTTTTCTTTTTTGAGCTACATCAACTGGAAGACAACACCGGATAGCTGGTACTGGTGGTGGAGATGGAACTAGAACTGAGTTTTCTCCTGGGACTCCTACTTCATCTCACTCAGTACCTCCTGGAGTTGTTGGCTCTTTAACTGCAGCTTTTGCGACTCTTGGCTATGTCAGGAGAACTAAGGAAGCTCTGCTACGTGCTCCTGCTAGAAGGTACCAACCTCACCTCCATCCAAAGAAACTCAATGGATCATTGTGATAAGTTTACAAAATTACATGGTACTAGTTTCTGTTTTTTTCCCTTATGCTTGTCTGATGACATACATTCTACGATGCAATGGATGTTCTTTCTCTTTAAGGTTTGGGATCGATCCCTCTGTCCACACTTTTATGCGAGCAACGTGGCAGGGATACAACTTGCGACCGTGGTAGAGCTGGAAGTTTGTTCCAATGGAGAGGAAGGATAAATGGTGGAAAACTTTCATTGTAATGGATTATGTATTTCTATCTTTTCTGTTTTCAATTTATTACTATCTCCTTTTCTTTGCAAATGTCTACTTTTCTTTTGTAGCAAAACTATTACTGGGAAGATGAGCTCCATGACAAAATCTATGCCAAATGGAATTTACAAACTCAAGTCTCAATCTGTCAACGCATCAACAAGAAAAGGAGAGGGGGGAAGAAGCCTAAATACATCAATGAAATTGATTGGGCTCAGTTTCTGGCAAACTAGAAGACAGATAAAGCACAACAAAAGAGTCAATCAGCAGCTGACTCTCGTATTTCTGCTCCCGAAGGTAATATGATGCACAAGCACACTGCAGAACCTCAATCGTTTACAAAGATTGAGTATGACATGGTAAGTTTCAATATTTTGTTTTCAGCTTCTCTATTTCAGTAAATTGTTGTTTTTTCTTTCCCTGGTTTGTAGACTATTTACATTTTCTTTACTTTGATGTTTATCTTTATAGAAACTTCTAACTGCCTCCTCTTTTGCAGATGATTGAAGCAGGGTCGTATGAGCCCCCTTCCTTTACAGACCATGTGAGGAAGACTCACACCCGTAAAGATGGTACCTTTGTTGACGATCGTGCAGCGACCTTGGTCCTAGAAGTTGAAAGCGTTGTTGATGAGCAACTACTAGATGATGCATCTCCAGTTAACAGCAACCAAACCGCCTCAACAGCGACTACTTCAAATACACGTCGCCTTCTCCTAAACCAAGAATACATCAAGGTAAGATATATAAATGTTCTCAATCATTTCATTAACACTAGTCTTCCTTAAATTATCGGTTAACATATAGTTATGTTTATGTATAGTTTGTTGATGCTTTCATTTAAGACTTGTGATATTTTCTTGCATTGGCTATTTCTGTTTAGGCATTGTCTCAGTTGTGCTCAGTTCAAGGATTCCAATCCTTCTGAGCCTGCTCGTGTCTCGTTGAAACGGAGTCTTGACATGGAGTTGCACATCACGGGCTTGGAGAAGAACACTGAAGCTGTGAAGGCTGATCTCAGTGCCTTGGAGACTGACTTCAAGGTAAAGATGGCTGAAAAAAGAGCAACTCTGAATGCAATTCTGCAAGCTCTCCAGCCGCAATGGATTCTGCCACAAGGTACCCTCCTACAAGCTTCACTTGCTGCATCTACTGCTCAAGCTCAATCACTACCTAAAGCTCAGCTTCTTCAACCTCAAGATCAACCTCAAGCTCCACTTCAACCTCAATATCAACCTCAACCTCAACCTCGACCTTAACACAATAACATCACCAAGTCTCAACAATCTGATTTGGATACATGGTGTAGAGCAGAACTTAATAGTCCATAAGTATTTTTAAGGTTTCAAATGTTGTTTGTTATGTTTTTTTTGTTTTTTGGCTTTCAGGATGTCTAGCTCTAAGCCCTGAAATGAATGGTTCAAAGATTAACCATTGTAATATAGTCTTTTATAATCAACAAAAACATATGTTTCCCAATTATTTATGTTATAAAAAAATTAATTTCCTTTTTTAAATATTTTTTGCCATATAGCCACAAAAATAATGTGGATAGATGTATAAGGATTTTGTGGCAAACAATCACGTTAAAGACTGTGGATAAAAGCGTGACAAATCTAGGTACGAAATAATCGTGTATATTTTGTGGCAAAGAGACATGAAGCAATCGTGTCAATTTCCGTGGCTAATAGTCACGATAGAGAAACATAGACAAAATCGTGGAAATAATAGCCACAAAAATAATATGACAAAAACAAGACATAAATGACAAGATTTTGTCACGAAATATTTAGACACGATCATATAGCCACGATTTTTATTTTCGTGGCTAAAGCAGCATATAGCCACAAAATTTCTCTTGTAGTCACGATTTATTGACGTGGCTATACGCGTTTTTTCTATATCAAAACCATGACCGCTATTGATTGTTATGACGATGTGCAAACCAATCAAGACAAAAAAAAAAATTGTAATCTCAAATCCCTTTTTGTTTCAGACAAGAAGACCATTTTAGGTCATTTCATCATTCATCGTTGTATGGTCATCAAACATGATTTTTAGAATAAATTCTAGATCTTTAAAAAATTTATTAAGTTTTAGAAAGAATTTTACAAATTTTAACAATTAGACAAGTCTTTCTAAACTTTCACGAATCATTCCTCAAATTCCAATAAAAGATTGCTAAGTCTGTAAAATAACAGTTTGGTTTAGTTAAAACCATATGAATCAATGAAGCGAACAAATAATTTCAGAGAATTTGTGATACAAAACATAACAAAAGTATGATATTACTTACTTGTTAACATATCATGAAGACCTTTTTAGATATTTAGTACTCTTTTCTAAAACTACAATAAAAGAGAAGTAAACTCAAGTTTAAAAACGTAAACACTAGGACATGGATAGTGTTTATCGAAATTAATTACAAAAATTTACATTGCGCCGTTTCCACTTCCTAATGTTTAAGTTTATTAACTTGGTTTAGTTTTTTGCAATTAAAGATCAATTTAGATCTTCAGGGTTTTACTTTCCCAAAAATGAGACATATCTTCTAAAAAGAGTAAAACATATTTCTGAAATTATATTCTAACATTATATACTTGTCTTAGATCGCATTTCAAATGTCCATTTCCTAGTGTTTGTGTTTGTATTCTTGGACTTAGTATCTTCCAATTAAACATCACCTTAGATCTTCAGGAATTAGTTATTTTAGAAAGATTTATAATCTTTTAGGAAAATCATTTCATATGTCCACTCCTAGTGCTTAGGTGCTAAGGTGAACCATTCTTCGATTCACGGCGATGATGGGTAACAAAGTTGATGATAGCTCGAGATGTTTGACGGGTTTTGTCCTTTTTGGTGAATTCTCCTTATCATAAAACAATGTAACTGCCAAATTTCTAGAAAAAAAACTAGCTTTTTATAGAGTTTCCTGCAGAACCCGTTAAGATCGATTTTTTATAGAAAAACCATAAATTCTATTCTTCTTTTTCTCCTATTTTAAGAGTCATCACCTTTCATATTTTGCATCAGTTAAATTCAAATCAAAACTCTACCAAAAACACATCATCACCATGAAACCCTAACACCAGCCGTCAGCTACCGCGAGTCACCATCGAAAATCACTCAGGCATAACTTTCTCTCTCTCCCAAGCACTACTTTGCCACGATCACTCTGCTCGTTGCCTCGATTGCACATCCAAGACTAGCGACAAGTAGATCTCGTCGAGATAAAATCGTCGTCATCGACCGCATCTCATTCGGAATCTGTACACACCCTCAATCGTTGTATCAAATTTTGGGCGATCTATACGCGCCATACCAGGCTCCGCCGGGACCCACCGCCATCAACGCTTCCAGAGACAACGCCAAAGCAGTCGTCGGAGCCACCACCACGGTAGTCAAAGCCGTTGTCGCCGTCATTTGTTCCGCCGTCAACGTCGTTGGAGCTGGCGTCGTCGTTGGAGCTACCGTCAGCATCCACAGTTTCATCGTCAGTAAGCCGCCGTGACTTGGTGACTTGGCCGAGTCAACTCGGTGATTCAACGAGTAAGCCCAGATCGTCAACGTAGTCAACTCGGACCGTTAATTGATTCAATATCCCTGGTCAACGCTGATGTATAGCTGATGTGGCCGAAGTTGTTGATGTGTCGAACCCTTGATTAGTCCACGTGACGAGCCAAGTCAGATTGTGCTAGACGGTTGACCATTTTGACTGCGTTGACTTGGTTTGACAAGTTTGCCAATGACTACGGATTTGACTGTTGACTCTTCCGACTGTCGTTTTTGACTGTTGACTTTGACTAGTTGGCTGATACAGATCTATTTGACATGTGGGGTCTGATTTTTCGGTACGAAGATCAATTACATCGATTTTAGGGCTAGTCTGATTTATTTTATGTCCTAATTTCATATCTGAAGTCTGTTTGTGTATCTAGGATTTCGGGGCTGCTATTTTCATTCTGATTTGCTAAGATGAGGAGCTATCGAGTAAGTCCACTGTTTACCCTTGGTTAAGCTTTCGTCCATACGATGTAGCACTGGAACATGTGTTATTTAGGTGTTTTAGTCTGCTTGGAGTCCAGTTATTTTCCCTTTTTTTTTTAAATGGACCTTAGGATAATAGATGCTACCACAATTGATTGACGCACATAATGATTGGTAGTTATGTGTGTGTGTGTAATAGTACTTGTGAGTACGAAGACTTGGACGGGGTACAACGGAGGATTTTTGGATTACCAAATTCTAGCGTCAAACTTGGACGAGACAGAGACGTAGGATTCATGTGTTATTGGAGTCGCATGCGGGAGGGTGCATCCCGCAAGTCGATCTATTGACCATAGCTTTAAAAATGATAATGTGTCCAAGAAGGCGGTGTGTATATACACTTATACTATACTGAAGAAAGCACCTCTAGAGGATGCCTGCAGTCACTAAAGCTGTCGAGGACCATTAGTTGCCATGCATGTGTACTATAGGTGTCATGTTTGTTGCATGGTCTAGGACAAGACTGGCGTGGTTGTTTTGTTGAGCCGGGTTTGCGGACTTGTGTGTTCTACGAATTCAATCCCTCACTAAGTGACTCCCTTGTATCTCACTATTCATTTTCCCTCTTTTCTATCAGTTGAGATTGATGAGTAATCGAACGAGCTGGACAGATGTGGTGTTGGTTTTTCGGATCATAGAGTTTTATTTTCTTTTTATTTTTAAAGATTTTATTTATTTATCGGTTTTAGATTTAGTGGCTTGACTATTGGATTTATTTAGAATCATTGGCTGTTAGACAAAGTTTTTGAGTTATAAATGTCGATTTCATGGTTATTCGAAGTTACTTGAGTTACAAAAAAAGGGTGGTGGCAAGCCGTTCTCAAGAGAAGATGAGATAGGTGTTACATTTTTGTATCAAAGCAGGTTGGACATCCTGATTCTGAATCAAATTTTAAACGGTTTTTAGAAATTTTAAACGGGGTGAGACGGTTAGGTGGTAAAGTAGTGGCTGAATCGAATTTTAAATAGTTTTTAAAAATTTTGTTTTTTTGGGCTTAGCGAAATTTTTCAAAATTTAAAAGGCACTAGATTGTTCAGTGTTATTCCACTATTTTTTAGTAATTTTGATCTCAAGTAAAGTCTTACTTATTTGTTTGTTTCTTTTAGATGTCGCCCCCAGAGCTATTGTCACCTATTCCGAGACCGCCAGAGCCGCAAGCTAAGCTGATGCACATGAGGTCGTGGATGAAGTGGTCACTGAGGAGGTGCTCAAGTTATTCAACCCATTCCCGAGCAGTTGGAAGCAGATGCTATTAGGCAACTTGACCAGGATGCAGCGAGGCAGGCTGTTTAGGAGGTCATGGAGCATGTTGCTCAGGAAGCTACTCAGGCAGCTTGTAACACCCTCATTCAAGATTATGTCAAAGTAAACTAATTTGCCGTGCAACAATTAAAAAAAAACATGCACGACAAACAAATTAACCCTAACCAAACATCATGTCTGATACATTACAACTATGGTCCCAAACACTCGACTCTAGATTTCTAGAACAAATCCAGGATCCCAAGATCAAAACATGTATCCTAGCAGACCCAAATTAAGGTTTTGCAATCCGTATTTGGAACCGCTAGTTGGTTTGTCTTGGACTAGGACTAGTATCGTATGTAACCCAAACATTTAGCAAAAATTCTTAAATCATATAGTACTTGGGTTCGAACAACATAAAACATATTCTCGATCGACCTTGTCCAAGCCATTACTTATTAAAAACATACTCATTTACAAATGGTATACATGTTATGTAAGCAGCACTGCTCCTCACCCCAACAAATACTCGCTATGGCTTACGTGCAAAAAAAAGAGTCTTCAAGATAATTATTCTCTAACGAATAAGTATTTCCCCCTAATATGCATTAATTAGTAAACAAGCAATAAATTAATCAATAATACAAGCAAAGCGGTAAATAAACATTCAAGTAATATGCGTTTCTAAACTTCTAAACTTCCAAGCATCAACCTTTCCGAGGTGTGAGATTTTCTAGATCAGCGAGGCTTGCACCTTGCTACTAGTGATTCCCTCCGTGATTACCAACCTCGAACCAATGACCCAAAGTTTTAATGGCCCAACAATCAAATAATCACTCCTACACTATCGTGCAGCACGCATCCGGATGATCATCCCAGCTAGCAGCCGGTGTCTGGGCAGAGAACAAGTCCCACCCAGATCACTCGAAATAGGATACTAGTGACTATGGTGACATTCTTTCTTGAATGTCGGAACCTCACAGATAACTCCCGAGGGAGAGTCTGTGGACATTGGGGTCACGTATCCGGTTAACCCTTCCATTTACATTTAGGTCATCTACCCGGTGAATCTTTATGTTCCTCACGGGTTCCTAAACAAGCAAACCTATTACGATACTTGCACATAAATGTTACACATGCACAAACATGTTATACTTTCCGAACCAAAGCCCGAATGATATAACTCAATCATAAAATTTACATTATGCATCATAAATATATGTTATACCTTCCAAGCCGAGGCCCGAACGATATAACCCAATATCTCTCACAGCAACATGCATCACATAAATATCATCACTATCATATTATCAATCCTCATGCAACACGAAATCACATAATCATCATGCTTCGTGTCATTATTGTTTACCGTTTACCGTTTACCTAAGTCTGCACCATTTACTTATCAATTTCATGATTCTACGAGTCCATATGCAACATACAATACCCTTATTTTGCAGACGCTAATCGCACCTAACTATCCATCCTATAACTGAGACTCAGTGGACATGTTAAAAAGGAGGTTTAGCTTTGAAATGATTTTCCCTAACATGGCTCTATTCACTCATATCTTGCGGTCGGTTTCCTTGAACCTTTAATGAATTAATTTTAAAATTTTAGAATTTCAAAGTTCGGATCATCAGAAATAAGAAAACTACTTAGTCCTCAACTAAGGATTTAATTCTAAGCTAAGAATTATACTGAATTAGAAAGAAAAACTAGGATTTAAGGCTTACCTTAAAAGTTCTTAGGTTAGGAGGATCCAAGAGCTACTTACTATGGAGGGATAAATAACAAAGGGTGGGGTTGTATATATAAGGACTGAAGACGTGAAGTGAGGGGCTTCGGAGGAGATGGCCGAAATTTCAACCAATATGAAATGAGTTGGTGGCTAGGTCACTCGCAACCCCATGGTGCGACCATAGAGTGCCACCCAGCACCTGCTTACCTACCTGCTTCTTGGAAACGCTTATCTGGATGTACTAGAACAATTTCCGTTTGGATCCGAGCGTACCAAAATTATTTGGACTGTCGGAAAAATTATTATTTCAACCAAAACCAGATTTTCTTCTTCCAAACACTTATAAGTTATTCTCAAAGCCATTTGACCTTAACGACTTAAGAATAGTTTATTGATCAATTTTCTGATCCATCTAGGAAATTTTATGTTGAACCGATGACATATCTGATTAACTAAATTTTCAGAGGAACCTTCCCGTGCCATTATTTCCTTTTGATATCCAACTTTAAAATGTTCCTTCTTCTCAAGCAGTTCAACTGAAACTCGACTTCTCGTTTCGTACTATTCGACTAATCACTCGGTATCTCTTGCGGACATTCCATACTAGAATTCCACAAGCCTTTTTAAACAGTCTTGAAATCTTAATTCCTCAGCCAATTTCACTTGTGTCCCGACTATGGTTTCTCATCTAAGTCTTTTTGAGTCAGGTTCCTCATTTCCAGTACTTCTGCTTCCATTCTAAATCTTCTCAGTGCTTAAGGGATTTCTCGACAACCCTCATCTCGACCATCTAATTTCTGCACAGTTCTAGTATGCCAGAACCGTTCAAAGGATTTCCTCGTACTTACTCGACCGTCAATACGTAAACCGTTCACGAAAATCATCTTTTGTTCGTCTTCTCGACTATTATCCTACTTCGGGCAATTCTCGACTATTATCCTACTTCAACAATTTCTCGGATCTTGTTCATTTATTAATTCTTATTGAAGTCATTACATTCTCCCCCAATAGAATTCGTCCTTGAATTCGTAAGAAATACGCCTTCCCACCATTACTCGGAACATTAACTTCAACATTGCTTTTGATTATCTCCTTTCAATCTTTTCATTGACTGTTAGCTCCTTCATGTTTCCATCTTCTCCCCTCATCATACTCTCTTTCTAGTCATCTATCTTTTCATTGCAACACCTCCAGCCCGGATAAGGTCAAAGTTGCCTTCATCGGCCGTACATACAAGAACATTGCATGATATGTCAAGGAACCTTAAACCTTCACCGGATGGAAGATGTTATAATTACTTCTTTTAATTCTCGGTGCTTTCTCTCCCTCATATTGTCTTTACCTCCACTCTTCAATAGTTGTGATAATTCTTCTTCTCATGCATTCTCTTTCCTTCCATCCTAATGTTGGGGTTTTATCATCTTCTTCTTTACACAATGTATTTCCACCAACTTTATACTTTGTACATTCATCTCATACATTTATCTTCTTTAGACTTCTTCCAATGGTTTCCTCCCTATAGGTTATTCTGGTTAGTACCCATCTGACTCCATCCATTAATCACTTCAGTCTTCTTAGCATTCTCCAACATGCCTTTAATCATTCTATTGTCTGTGTGTATCCTCCCCTTTCTCCACCTATCTTTTCTACTTATTTCGATCATATCCTCCTACACCTCCTTGGGTTCCATTTTAGACTGATTCGAAAATATTTTCGATCCTTTAAATTTCCCAAGGATTCATTTTAAATCGACGCTTCCTTTAGAACCTCAACTTGAAAATTAAAGTCTCTCACACCATCCAACCGGTCCATTGTCTTATTCTTGTCCATTTGGTTTCCATTCACTTCATTAATCCCAAGCCATACTCCTATATCTACCCATCTATTACCTCATACTTCTTATCATATTCATTCTCCTTTTCTTCTTGAACTTCAACTCCCATGTTACTAATTCCTAAATTTACCATCCTATGCTTTAACCCTAGTCTACCATCCTACTCTCCTAATTCTACTAACCTGTTAAATAAAGCTTCCTTGTCTTTTCCAATCTATGTATTACCACATCTCAACCTACCTTTGCCCTTACTCGTTCACCCTCGATCATCCATCTTCTTAATCTCTTAATCCTATTCTTATTGCATATGCTCACCCTTTTCGTTTAATACTCCACTTATGTTTTGCTGAGTTTGCTTCTCCTTTGCATGCTCTTACTTCATCCATGAGCAAAATTATATCTTCTTGTTCTGTATTTTATAGAGGCTTCGTCTTCTTGCTTTGCACATCACTTTTTTTCACCCCAACATACACATTTTCCTTCCTTTAGTTACTTTCTTCTTTTGTAGTAGCGCTCAAGTTTCAATCCTCGAATTCCATATATTATACTATAGTATCCTATCCATAGTATACCCAACTTTTCTAGAAATGTTTCCCACTTCCTCTATTACAATCTTCTTCATCACTTGCTTCTTATTTTCTATGGTCGGATTTATTTTTTTATCCTGGTATCTACTTCTCATATTGTACCATGGATTGTAAGTTCGTGACTCTGGAAATCATTCTTCACCTTACGATCTCAACATCTTCCATGGTTAGAATCACATCTTTTTTTCATTTCGGCATCATCTTTTAACCACATCCTCCATAATTTCCATATGTTGCTGATTATTTCTTCTTTTGGAGCATTCTTGTTCTTTGTTGTCTCTTCAATGAATTTATCTTCCATGCTTCTTGTCTGGAAACGTAATCTTCACTCGGTGTTTCAGTCAGTACTCTTTAAATTATTTCCATATCACTATATACCAATCTTCAGGCTTAGAAAACATTACATTTCGTCTTCATACCCAATCATACTTCATCACCAGCTCGAGGTAAAGGTTCAGGGTAAGGTTTCCTAATGGCACACACTTACACTTTTATTTTCATAAAAGGTTTCTTGGACTCAACTAGTCCTAACAACACAAAACACCAACGACGCCTTTAAGGGTACCAAACGAAATATAGGTGAATCCACCACCTATAGATTTCTCAAACACTTTTTAATCAACC
Source organism: Anastatica hierochuntica (assembly GCA_900406275.1). Lineage (NCBI taxonomy): Eukaryota > Viridiplantae > Streptophyta > Magnoliopsida > Brassicales > Brassicaceae > Anastatica > Anastatica hierochuntica. The sequence continues at coordinate 14,227 of OVAN01011034.1, forward strand.
AAACCACAAATTCTACTTTCCCATCAGATGCTCAATGCATTTAATCAAATCATGCATAACACTCAATCATCATGAGTTATCATCCAAGCAATGCATGTATTTTAATCAATCATGGGAAGAATTAAAACCCAACTTACCTAGAACAGGACCCTTGTAAGGGTATGAAGGTTCAGGTTATTCTAACTAAAGTACTTACTTATTTATCAACTTCCCTACGCTTGACAACTGGTCCTTTCACTCGCTTCTCAGATACAACTTGCACAGTAGATAGTTTCCATGGGAAAGACTTTGTATAATCACCCATCCTAGCAAATAAATATTTCTCCCAATATGCAACAATCAATAAATCAAGCAATACAACAATCAATAATGCATGTAAATCGATAAGTAAACAATCTAGTAATTCGCGCTTCTGAACTTCTAAACTTCCAAGTATCCACTCTTCCCGAGTGTGAGATCTTCAAGATCAGCGAGGCTTGCCCCTTGCCACTAGTTGTTTCCCTTTGTGATTATCAACCTCAAACCGAAGATACAAAGTTTTAGCGGCCCAACAATCAAATAATAACTCTTACACCATCATGTAGCACACATCCAAGTTATCATCCCGGCCAGGACCTGGTGTTTGGCCAGAGAACAAGTCCCATCCAGATCACAAAAAAGACAATACTAGTGACTATCACGACATTGTTCCTTGAATGTCGAAACCTCACGGATCACTCCCAAAGGAGAGTCCATGGACATTTAGGTCACCTACCCGGTGAACCCTTCAATTTACATTAAGATCACCTACCCGGTGAACCTTTCCATTTCTTATGGGGTCCTGAACAAGCAATCCATTATGATACCTGCACATAAACGTT
>OVAN01011035.1:0-15085 GCA_900406275.1 Anastatica hierochuntica
TTTCTCTATCTTGTTTATGTTATTGCTTTTGTTTTGCATTGCTTAGTAGATCGTTAGGACCCCCAGACCTTCTCGATTCGCTAAGATTAGGAGAGATTGTGGATTCTCAAAGTTTAGACTATTCTAGCTTGACGTGCTCCTTGTGGTTCGACCCCAAAGTACTACAATAGCATATCTGTGCACTTGCTGTTTGTGTGAATTTTAGGAAACGGGCTTTTATAAATATTAAAGCTTCGTTGTGATTTTGTTTGTATAAACAATTGTGTAACAAGAGCATAGATCTGAGAAGCAATTTCGTGATTTTGATCGCCGCCGTTAGTTGGTTGAGGAGGTGGAGTCTTGAATGGAAAGCTGTCTTCATCAAACTGGACATGCCTTGAAGTATAAATTCTACCCGTAAAGAGATCTAAGCACAGATAAGCTGATTGCATTGTAGAGTAGCCGATAAAAACACATAATTTCAATCGATCATCAAGCTTGTAAATGGAACAAGCGTTAGAATGGAGACTCTGATTGCAAGACTGGTGTCAATAACTGATTGATGAGATAGACGGTGGTGGCGAATGCAAATGGCCAGTATGTTTTCGGTACGGCGGCTTGGGAGAGAAGGGTGAGCCCTAGCTCTACAATATGACGATGCTTTCTTTCCGAAATTCCGTTATTTTCAGACGTGTGTGGAGGAGAAGCTAGATGTGAGATCTCGTGAGCCACTAGGTACGACTTTAGCACTGTAAATTCGCCTCCATTATCAGAATATAGTGTGCCAATTTTCTATTGAAATCGATTTTCAACTAGCTGCTTAAAGGCGACAAACATCTCCTTGACTTGGGACTTTTGTTTGAGAGGGTACAACCACGAGTATCTCGAGTAATGATCAACTAGGACAAGATAGTATTTGTATTGGTCAATAGATAGGATGGGTGAACTCCAAACATCTGTGAAAACAATCTCAAGGGGTCATTTAGAAGTAATGCTCGAATTATGAAAGGGTAATTTATGGCTTTTATTAAGCATACAATCTGAGCATATCAAGTGTTTAGGAGATGACATAGAGACTGGAATCGATTTTTTAGAAATAGTGGTGTTTAAAATAGAAATAGAGGATGTCCTAGGCGAGAGCGCCAATTAGATTGCGTGGTATTAGAAGTTGGGGAAGCAAACAAAACCGCAACTTATTGTGTAAATAGTGGCCACTCATACAACTCATTTTTAGTTTGTCCTTGGAGTAACGAGGTTCCCGTGCTCAAGTCCTTCACCTGAAATGAAACGGAAAAGAATTCCATAGAAACGTTGTTAGAGTTACACAAACGATACACCTAAATCAGATTTCTGTGAATGTTTGGTACGCATAAAACATTCTACAAAGTAATTGATTTAATATGAGATAATAGTGAGAGTGATCCAATATGTATAATCTGTTGAGAAGACCCATCAACTATCATCACATCAGCGCCACCATTGTAGGGCTGGTGGAGAGCTAGGTTGCCGAGATCGAAAGTAATGTGGTGCGTATCACCCCTGAAGGATATGGATTAACAACAGCCATGCTCACTCTTGGTTGCCAAGGCGTAAATGGCGATGGTAGAGGTTGGCGTTGGCTGGTTTTGGTAGGTGGTGACTTGTGGGCAGCGCTTGGTGCTATGGCCTTGTATTCCGCAGATCTGGCACTTTCCAAGGTATGGTCTCTGGCCGTGTATCTCTTGTTTGTTGTTGTATTGTGGATTCTACCAGTTATTATGAGTATTGCGATAACCATCTGAGTTGTTGTTCTGCCTTGGCCGATTGTATTGGCTTGTATTTGTGCGTTGTTGCACCATATTTGCGGAAACAGGAAAAAGAGAGGATGACCCAGTTGAAGTAGATAAAAGCTTGGCCTCATGGCTAAGCAGCTTCTCATGAAGCTCTGTTATTTTCGGAGTGGTATCTCGACCCTCGACCTGATCTATCACGGACTTGTATTCCTCTAGGAGCCTTTCAAGTAGAAAATCAATTTGATCTTCATGTTCAACGGGTTTGCCGAGGATAGCAAGTTGATCAAAATGCGTGGTAAAGCCTTGTAAGTAGACATCAATTGTTTTGTTCTCCTTCTTCCAATTTTTCAATTGTCTTTAACTTTTGTATATGGCCTCCGCTAGGTTTGGCGTAAGTGGAAGAGAGTATCTCCTAGATTTGGCTAGAGGAAGTAGCACGAGAGACCAGAGGTTGAATAGTGGTGGTGATGGCGCCAAGAAGAGCACTGTAGATGAGCCGATCTTGGCGTTTCTAGAGGAGATATGCCGGGTTGGGAACATTTTGGCCATTGACAGGAGTGGTTTGAGATGGAATCTCTGTGGATCCATCGAGATGACCAACAAGGCCATAACCATCAAGCAAAGCATTAACTTGAAGGCTCCACATAAGGTAGTTGGTGGCTGTGAGTTTAGAGACATTGAACATGTTAATATTTAGAAGAGCTTGGGAGTTGGGGTAGATATGTTCGGGTAGGATTGAAGTGTCATTTTGAGATTGAGACATTGTTGGTTGGCTGGTAAAGAAGAAGAAAGGAGGCGAGGTAGGAAAAAAAATTAGGTTTAGGATATTTGCTCTGATACCATATAGATTGTTAAAATGTATGTGTTATTATGAAGATGTAGAATACTCTATATACCACTACAATATCAAAAGTTATGGAGATAAGTATGCTAATGTAATTACAAAATATAAAGTTCACATGTTTTAGAGATTTTGTGATCTCTTTCCTTAATGTTAATTAGGTTTTAGACATGATTTGGAGATTTTGTGTCCAGTTCTAAACTTGTATGTTTGAGATAAATACTCGGTTTAAAATTTTTTCAGTTTGAACCAGTTTTAGTTTTGAACCGAATACAAATCAAACCGGTTATTTTTTTTCTTTTGTCAACACTTGGATCGATAAGGCTCGATCTATAGCCAAATAATCTTATTACGCGGAGCAACGCGACTTAATGGAGTCGAACTCCGGTGGAGTGGTCGCTGAGGTGGGACCTTTAACCACTTGATCTAAAGACACTTTCCAAACCGATTATGATATTTTAAATATATTTTCGAAAATACTAGATTTGACTTTGTTAGCTCTTTTCTAAACCATTTATTTGGTATGTTGATTGTGATTATTGGTCACCAGTTGATTTTAAGTGAATTATTTAGTCTATGAGGTGAATCATACAATCGATCAGATCTAACTCCCTTTTTTGTTCTTTTAATATAGTACTAGATTCTAATTCGCGTTGTGCGCGGGGTTAAATATACATAAAATGTTAATTATATTATTTAAGTATAATTATAAGTATTTGTTTATTTAGAAATATTTTACCAAATACATATATTGTTTATGGAGGAGTATTGTATTAAGTGTTCATTATAAGTATTTCTTAATAATATATTTTTAATGATGCGTATAAATGAATATAATAGTATAGATTTTAAATGTATAGTATAGTTGTATATTTAGTTATCCATATTTGAAAATTAGTACGATGATGATTTTTTTCAAATTTATTATTTTTTAAGTAAAATTTTTTATGTTTGTTATTGTTTGATACTTTAAATAACATAATCTCTAAAACACCTTTAAAATAAAAAGTAAATATTAAAAATTTATAAATTAATGAATTTATGTTTCCATGTTATCATTTATGGTCTTTTTTTTGTCACAATCATTTATGGTCTTTTAAATTTTAAACATCATAAATTAATAAAATATTATAAAACATATCTTATACTAAAACCCACTATATAACAACATAATAATGTTAAATAAATTCAAGAACACAATGCCTAATTCAATTTAAAAGAGGTCCAATATAATCTATTTCTTGTATATTTACGTAACAAAAATAATATGTAATAAAATAACTATATTAAATAAATTTTTTTAAGACAAATAAAACAATGTTTACACACAAAAAACAAAAAAAAAGTAATTTTCTCTTCTTTCTTCGTCGTTATCTCTAAACGGCGATACAATCTTCTTCTAAAACTCAAATCAAATCTCAACAAATCGATTTTTCTGACACAAATCTCGTTTCATCTAGCTTCAATCGGTGTAAGTTATTTTTTCATGTAGATTCGAAGTTGATCATCCAAAATATCTTCGGTTTAACAAAAGAAATAAATCTAGGGTTCCAACAATTGAAGAAATTTAAACGATATGCATATTTGTGTAGAATAATATGATTAACTTCAAGTTCTTTCATCTTGCCAAGACTAATAACTTGTCCAACAACATCTTCAAAAAACAAAGAAAATAAAGTTAGTAGAAATCAATATAAAATATTTAATTAAGATATAGTTTTAAAAATTTAAACTACATGGTATATAATTAATGTTTAAAAACCCGAATCCATATATCTATCAAATAAAAAACATTCAAAAAACCATTCAGAACATTTTTAAAATTAGCCAACTTCAAAAATATTTCATTAGACTTTGGTTGACATCGGCTAATAGTAGTAATATTCATAAAAGTCATCTTGAAATCATGCAACGTTGGCCTAAATTGGTCGGATGGTTTAGTCAAAGAAAAATTCTCGATGATTCTCCATTTCCCAATCGATATAGATTTTTGAAATCTTAATATATGTGGTCTCCTGATGGAAGCATGAATAAAAGTTTCCTGTCAAAATAAAAAGTTGTTAATATGTTAACCATATAATTAACCTAACAAAAGATATTAGAGAAACATAAATTTATTCTCACATGTTCATCAGCAAGAACTAAATCAAGTGATTCACCAACTTGACTCGGCTATTGTCTCCAGGAATGCAAAATCTTGACCTCGACTCGCCGTGCTGTTTAAAAACGTTTCAAACTCTTGAGAGGAATGACTTCATTTGCTAGTGCCATCGTTTACCAAAGACTACTTTGTTTAGTTGTTTTTTATCGATATGTAATGTGTGTTAAATTTGTGGAACGTATGTTTGATATTTATAATGATTTCGGCTAACAACTTAGGTCTAGAATCTAAGATTATGTGCGATTAGTTTAGATATGATATAATAAGTATATTCCAAATTATAGATTACGAAATAAACTGTTATTAGTTTCGATTTAGAAACAAATTTATAAACTAATATCAACTTACTTTTATATATATACCCTAATATCATCTTTTGTTATGATTTAGTTTAGGTAGGATATAATAAGTATATTCCGATTTTTATGAAAGGTTATGATACAAACAAAAAAGATTTTATATGATCCAAAAATCGATTAAATTTTTAAAGTAAAAGATTATAATAATAACAATTTGTGAAATTAAATTTTCAATATTAATATTCCAATTAATATTAAATCTAGCAATCTGAAATTTTTGGTTAATATTTTTAGGTGACAATTTGTTTTTTTAGTTTTCCAATTAAAACTTAAACAAATATAGAAATATCTTAAATTACTTTTACACAAATACCCTAATGTCGTTTTTTTGTTCTTTTAAAAATTAACTACGATTTTACCCGCGTTATACGCGGGATTATGGTTTTTTAATATTTAGTGAAAGATTAAAATTTTAAAATAATTAAAACATATGATGCTATTTTTACAAAAATGGTCCTAATTAACCTGTGATAAATTGAATCATACTTCTCTTTTTGAAATAATTTTCAATTCTAACAATACAATAAGAAAACTATAAAATGTTTTTAAAAGAAAATTAAATTTTGGAAAAAACCATTATAGTTAAAAAAATATATTTGGCAAGAGACTTAACATGGTTTTAGAGACAATAATTATATTTGACTAATTTTTAAAGAATTTCTATTTATCACGAAAATACAAATTTATGTTAAGCGTGAATTAAATAATACATTTTAATAGTAGTATCCGTCTCAATAAACCTGCAGTAGTATCATATTTTTTTAAAAATAAATTTCAATTAAAACTGTTTATGATAAACTATTAGTTATTTTTATATTATAATTAAAATAGTTTTCTTAGTTTTTTAGTATTTCTACTTTTATTTTTTCAAAAAATCAAGAGTTTCTTTATTAGTTTTGTTTTAGATTATTTTAAAAATAATCATTGTAAAAAAATTATTTGTTTACTTATTTTTAAAATAAATATAAATGTTTTGGTGATTTTTTAAAAAAGGTATCATGAGAATCTAAAATGAGATTTTCCATTTTTTTAAATATGATTTAACTTTTTTGTATTATATATTGTTTCCAATGACATTTGATGTAAATTCTTACAAACTAAAGGTTATTTATCTAAATGTACTTCTCAGATAATAATATAGAGATGTCTAATGGCACATAAAGTAAATAACACATCACTTAAAGGTTGTTTTCTTTGGAATGATTCTCTTTTAATAGTTAGAGATTAAATTTTAAAATTTTATTTAGCATACTTTACGAAATTACAAAATATTATTTTTAATATTTATTAAATTAATTATGTAGAAAATAAGAATAATAAATCAAGTTGAGAACATAATAGTTAGAAAATATATCTTGGCAATGTGGTAAATAATTATAAGTATGATTTTGGTGAATTTATACGATTATTATTATGTTAAAACAGGTATCAAGATGCAAATTTGAGTTTAATAGATCTATTGGACAATTCGTAGCACCAACACTCCATGAATATATTTTATATGCTAGTATTTTATTAGTGGTCTTGGAGTTGATTAGTGATGTGGATAATATTTCTTTACCACATCCTTAGCCGCTAGTTTCGTTATTGAGTATATTAATTTATTAATATTTAGGTTTAGATTGACCAATATTGGGGTCGTAGCATTCCACTATGGCATTGTTGAATACCTGGTTTTTTGGTTTTCATGATTTGCTATTCATATGTTTTAATGGTACTACGTGTTTGTTGAAATTGACTCCGATATGAAATTTTTTCTATAAGTATATGAAATTGAAAATTTGTTTCTTTAATACGTGAACATTTTTTTTGCGATAACCTGATTTCAGAGAGTACTATGCATGCGCTAGATAAAAAATATAAATAAAATAGTTAACTGATAAAAAATAGTTTAAGATTAAACATCAAGTTCTACGCGGGAAATCAAAAGTTATGAAAAACCTTAAATTTAGATAAAGTAATGGGGCAAAAGTTATATATATATATTTTAAAATGATTGAGAATTTCAGATTTTAGGATTTACTATATTAAAAGAGAAGTACTTTTTTAAAATAGTTTTGATATGAGGTAGTATATTACATAAAATATCATTAATCTTAGAAAACTCATTAATAGTATTTATGTCTTTTAACATTAATCATAACTACAACTAATATAACTTCAATATATGTCGATAATATTTCCTAAAATTTAGCACTCGAACAAACATAAATAATTTTTACTATTAATATACAAAATTGTTTTCAAATAGAATGGTTTAAAAAATAATTGAAATTGAATTGCTTGGATATTGGTTATTATTTTAATTATGTATAAATTTAATTAAGATATATTTATAAAATAATAATATTACAAGATTAAATTTTCCAAAATAATTCTAAGTTGACAAAAAATGCTTAAAATGGAATATATATATATATTAAATTTTTTTTCAAATTTAAATTTTTAACTAATTTACATTTAAATATAATTCAAAAAAATTAATTGAATTATAAGAATACATAAAAATAAATTTAAAATTAACAATTAAGTTGATAATTAATAAAATTTATAAAGATTTAACAATATAGACAATCATAAGTTGGATCTATAAAATTTTCTTTATTTTAAGTTAAAAAAAATTAATTGTGTATTTCTGATAAGTGTCAAAAGTGTTATAATTATTTTGTAATAAAGTAAATTTTATGCCAAATAAAAATTAAAAACATAGTATATTAATTTTTTTTGCCACCTAACATAGTATATTCTAACCTATAAAATATGTATATTTAAAAAATAGATGTAATTAATTAAAATTTATCTCTCTTTGCGATGGGGAGAACCAGTTCCTCTAGGGTTAGAGCCGGCGGCGGCGACAGTCGATGTGCGGTGCGGCAAGGCTCGTTGGGATGTTATTAGCGGTGATTGGGCAAGATATGGATCTACTGGAGTGATTACCTGTGATGTGGTTTTGGATTGTCGACTTTTCATCACTTGGGGGAGGAAATGGAAATCTCTGATACTCTCGATCTCTGGTTTTGATGGCATCATAGCGACATTAAGGGGAGTTTGGGGCAGAGGATCTAGTGGTATCTGTTTAGATTTACTATGGCAATTGATGGTAGTAAGTATCGATTTGAAGAGATTGGAGATTTTGGGTGATCATTCTAGTCACACGCTTTTGGAAAGCAACGACTTGGATTTTGGTTTTGGTGATACGACGGGATCTGTTTTCTTAGAACAGGGGATCTCAACATTACTTCTCCAAATCCTGATTTGCTTGATTGATTGGCTTCAGAGATCTTTGGGTACTGATGGTCACAATATAAAATCAGCATATGGAGCTCATTGTTTCACATCTTCTTCTCTCACTTTCTGGCTATTATTGCGTCTCAAGAGTTGGCTCTCCTGTTTAGAGAGAAAGTGTTGGTTTTCTCTCTGCTTGGTTAACGGTTTTGTTGTGGGTATTTGCTGGTGCTTGGAGATGTCTCAGATGGTTGCTAATGGTGGGAAAAAAGTGGTGAGGACAGAATCGGTCCGGTTATCTGCGGCGGGGATTGCTCGAAGAGTAAAAAAAAAATTCTCTTTGACTCTCATAGGAAGGTTGATAAACCCTGAAGAACAGAGAATGGATAGCTCTTCTTGCTAATCTCCCAAAAATCTGGAAGTTAGAGGGAAGAGTTTAAGGCGGTGAGCTTGGGAATGGGAGGTTCCAGTTTAATTTTCAAACTGAGAGGGATCTTACAGATGTTCTGAACCATGGTCCTTACCATTTCGGTGGCTGGATGGTGTCGGTGGTCCGGTGGGAGCCAGTGGTTTTAGCCTCGTATCCGTCGGCTATTACATTCTGGGTCAAGGTGGTGGATATCCCACTTCATCTCTGGGAAGAAGAAATGGTGCGAGCTATTGGCAAGGCTATAGGTGATGTCAAGGAGGTAGATGCTGAATCCGCTAGCGTTTATGTAACTATGGATGGCTACAAACCGCTCAATTTTACAACGATTGTTCCTTTTGATCATGGCAAGGAAATTAAGGATGGATTGGTATATGAAAAACTGAACGACTATTGTAAGAATTGCAATATGCTTACTCACGATGTCTCGGTTTGTCCACAATTGAATAAGGATCAAAGGAATCACCAGGGTCGGGTTAACTTGGTTTCTGCAGATGGGTCTAAGGTGCGAGATTGTGTTACTAAGGATGATACTCGCCGGCTCCCGGTCAAGAGAGCATTGGACATGACATTGGCTGCAAATATGGAATTTGATGCTCAACGTAGAGATGGATAATACAAGGATAGGAAGGATACAAATGAGTTAGGCAGAGAGTCTTATGCGGAGAAGTTGATGCGTAGGGATGTGAATGGTGGATCCATTAAGGGGTCTTGGTATCAGGTTTTAAAAGGTGGAAGTTCTCGTTATCATTACAAGGAGGCTCGACCGAAGGATGGCAGAAATGTCTATGTACCGAAGCGGGGACAATCTTCATGGCTAAAGCCTCTTTACTACTCGGAGGCAAGTACTTCTACTTCTCAGATGCTGGTCGAAGGATCTCATTCATGGGATGATGATTTTGAAAATAAAGGCAAAGCCATTGCGGTGGTTGTAGCGGGTGTGCAGGAAAAAAGAGGCGACGATACTCTCGCATACATGGTTTCTAATGATGATTTACTTGGTGAGGAAGGAGAGATGGCAGATGGTGACACATTGGATGTAGGAATTGCTAGGACAGAGTTGGAAGATCTTGGTGCAAAGCCGAATGCGGATGCGGTGAAGACTCCTGAGGACGAAGAGAGGTGGTCTAAGGAGCTGGAGATGGAGATACAGTCTGATGAGATAGACTTGGTCCCTGCTGGTTCACCAGAGGTTGTGGCACCTGTAGGTGACGTAGGTACTGGTCAAATTCAACCCATCTCTCTTTTGAATATTGATGGAATCGTTAAGGATATTAAGGACTTTAATTTGGATAATAAGAAGGGTGTTAAGATTAAGGCTAACAAAAGTCCGGCTAGATTAACAGGAATGAACATTAAGAAGTTGAATATGTTGAAGTTAGTCTTGACTCGGAAATGTATGGGTGGTCGGGGCAGAAATACAAGAGTTACAAAGGAGGTTAACGCATCATCCTCTTACTTTTCAAGTACAAAAATGGTGGATAACAAGGCCAAGGGAGGCACAAGGGACAAGGGGTCCTCCAAGTATACAAGGCAAGGGATAGTGGCTCTCCCGAAACCACCAGCTCATCTGTGAAGATTCTAAGTTGAAACTGCCAAGGCCTAGGGAGTGACCTGACAGTTGAAGTGCTAAAAGACTTATGAAATAAATTTCGGCCTGATATTTTATTTTTATCGGAAACCAAGCAATATTTTAATTATTTAAAGCAATTCCAATTTCATTTCAGATTCAATAATTTGTACACGATTGATCCTATGGGATCAAGTGGTGGTCTTGCGCTCTTTTATAGTAATGAAATAAAACTCGATGTTCTATCCGCTAATAATCGAATTATTGATGTTGATGCCTCTCTGTATGATTTTAAAGTTTCTATTTTATTTGTATATGGTGATCCTGTAGCAGCAAATCGATGTAGAGTTTGAGATAAAGTAATGGAAATCGGAACGCAAAGAATGAAACCGTGGATATTGATAAGAGATCTAAATGAATTAACTGACAATCATGAGAAAAAGGGGAAACATGAGACCAGCGGCATCTTTTGTTCTCTTTAATCAAATGTTGAGTCATTGTGGAATGACGGAATTTCCATGTTTTGGGGATCAATTATCTTGGAGGAACACACAATAAACAAAACATCCGCTGTAAAATGGATAGAGCCGTAGGTAATGAGGATTGGCATGATGTCTTTAGATATTCAAAAGTGGAGTATTTGGCAAGGCTTCGTTTGGATCACCGACCAGTTTTGTTAACTTCTAATTACAAACCAGAAAAAATTTTGTCGAAACTTTCAGTTTGATAAAAGATGGCTTGGGAAGGAGGGTTTAGCAGAGGTTATTGAAAATGGTTGGCACCATACAAGGAACTTTAGAGAACCGACGTTTGTGGATAAAATACACAATTGCAGAAACTCAATCTCCTGGTGGAGAAAGAATACTATTAATCACCGGAAGGAAAATATTGATGGTCTGAAGTTGAAGTTGGAAGAGGCTCAAAATTATGATTCAATTTCTCAGAAAGTAATTATTCAAATAAAGAAGAAATTACAAGAAGCGTATAAGGAGGAGGAACTCTATTGGAAACAGAAAAGTTGGAATCTATGGTTAAAGGAGGGTGATAGGAATACGACATTTTTTCATGCCTTAACTAAACAGAGGAGAGTACGCAAACATATACCCGGCCTATATGATTTACGGAAAAATTGGAAAGAATCCCCTAAGGATATGGAGGAAATAGCAATTGAGTATTTTACGTAATTATTTAAACCAACTACATCAGGCGATTTAGCTCAAGTTCTCACGCACGTTGGTCCCGTAATCACAGATAACATGAACCAAACTCTAACGAAGGATGTTACGGAGGCGGAGGTGAGGAATGCGCTGTTTGCTATGCATCCTGAAAAGGCACCTGAGCCTGATAGGATGACTGCTTTGTTCTTTCAGCGATTTTGGAGGATATTAAAGGACGACTTGGTAAAATTGGTACGAAATTTTTTTCAGTCAGGGAGTTTTGACAAACGGTTAAATGAAACTAACATTTGCCTTATCCCAAAGACGAGTCAACCTAATAGGATGACAGAGGTCAAGCCAATTAGTCTTTGTAATGTGGGTTATAAGATAATTTCAAAAATCTCGTGTTTACGGTTAAAGGATTTACTCCCAAAAATTATCTCGGAGACACAATCGGCATTTGTTCTTCGTCGATTGATTACAGATAATATTTTAATAGCCCAAGAGATGTTTCATGGCTTGCGAACTTATCAAAAGTGTCGGTATGAATTCATGGCTGTCAAGACAGACATGAGTAAAGCTTATGATCGGATAGAATGGTCCTTTCTGGAAGTGGTTCTTCGTAAAATGGGATTTGCCTCGGTGTGGATATCTTGGTTAATGTGGTGCGTCCGATTGGTGTCATACAAGATCCTGCTCAATGGCCAACCGACCGACAATATCGTTCCAGAAAGAGGGTTACGGCAGGGTGATCCCCTATCACCGTATCTATTCATCATTTGTACGGAAGTTCTAATTGCTAACTTAAAACCAAAAGAGCAGGAAGGAGTTTTAACGGGTGTCCAGATAGCAAAACATAGTCCGACGGTATCGCATTTACTTTTTGCGGATGACAACTTGTTTTTCTGCAAAGCGGAAGCAACGCAATGTCAAGCGGTCTTGGAGGTGTTACTGGAATATGGGGATGCATCCGGACAAGTAATCAATTTTGAAAAATTGTCGGTCATGTTCGGGAAAGATGTTCTCGAGACAACGAAGGATACAATGAAAATTATTATCAACATTAGAAAAGAAGGAGGCATGAGAACCTATCTCAGGATTCCTGAAAGCTTAGGTGGATCAAAAAGCCAGATTTTTAATTTCATTAAGGAACGACTAGGTGATAGAGTTATTAGATGGTCATCCAAATTCTTGTCGAAAGGAGGGAAGGAGATTCTGATCAAATCAGTTGCTCTCGCCCTTCCAAATTATGTTATGTCATGCTTCAAACTCCCCAAAGTGTTAACATCAAAGTTAACTAGCGCAATTTCCCAATTCTAGTGGAGTTCCAATGGTTGTAACCGCGGTCTACATTGGGTTGCATGGAAAAAAATATGTATCCCCAAGGATGAAGGAGGTTTAGGTTTTAAATCTCTAGAAGACTTTAACACGATTATATTAGCAAAACAGGTGTGGAGGCTCATTCAGTTTCATGATTCACTGGTTGCTCAGATTTTACGAGGTAGATATTTTCGAAAAGTACACCCTTTAAACACAAAGAAACCATACTCTCCTTCTTTTGGATGGAGGAGTATTTTTTTCCACCCAAGGACTATTGCGGAAAGGGACTCGATTTCGAATAGGTTCAGGGATTAACACATCTGGCTGGCACGACCCATGGATACTAGATACAGCACCACGACCGACAAGAGGGCGTGGTAGCGTGTGGTATCCTCAATTACAGGTCCACCAATTACTTCATCCCATTACCAGGGATTGGCATGTACCACTCCTGCAGGAATTAGTGGACCCGAAAGATATAGCTTTGATTCGAGGGATCCAACCAAGTTGGAAAATTACATATGATGGTTTGATATGGCACTACACTAAATCAGGTCATTATACGGTTTTGTCAGGCTATAAGTTACTTGGCAATTTCTCGAGTAAATAATAATGGTTGGAGTCCCGTTTTGGAGACTTTAAAGGCTTTCACTTGGAAGGTTAAATGTCCATTAAAAATACAACATTTTCTATGGCAAATTATTACGGGTTGCCTGGCAGTGACTTCTGCTCTTGGATCTAGGGGAACACAATGTGATACAGTGTGTCCACGATGTGGTACTCATGAAGAGACTATCAATCATGTCTTTTTTTAGTGTCCATTGGTGAAGCACATATGGACCAACTGCACGGATCCGACGAGATCGGAGTCGTTCCCAACAGCATCAATCTATGCTAATATGGACTATCTATTCTGGAGAAATCCTCTCACGCAACAAGCAAGAGATAACCAAGATATGTTCCCATGGGTTTTATGGTTATCTGGAAATCAAGGAACAAAAAGGTCTCCCAAGGAGTACAAGTAGAGTACAAAGATATCTATAAAAATGCTTAAGTTGAATACTTAGCATAAAAGGAAGCGCATGTCTTAAATCCAGTATCTGAGGAACTAGTTCAACCTTAAATGAGTGAAAGCACTGATTTAATTGTCGTACGGATGGGTCCTGGAAACAGAATGACCCAACCTCTGGGCTTGGGTGGATCTACATGGGGGAGAGAGGAGAGGATCTGATGCAATATGGATCAACAACAAAATTAAAGGACATAAGCTAAGTCATGAACCAACAAAGCCAAGGATCATGGCATGGTTTAATGGCTTTGCTAAGGAGCTAATTGGTATGATGCATGAGATATTGGACCGAGAGAAGCATAAGGATTCAAGACAGATCGTGTTGGGCTTGAATATTCATGGAAAATCAGTCTTCAGACATATCTTAGTCCACACGAAGAAAGGTCCATCAAGCCTAAACCTTATATGGTCGAATAATATATCAATCTAATGACAATGCGAAAATCTACAATCAAGCGAAAGGGCCCAACCAGATTGTTAATTACTCGATTATTATGGTTTGATTTTAGACTTGGTTTATTTTAATTTTGGGTTTAGTATTTTCGATTTGGTTTAGTAGTTTAGGAAAACCCTAGTTGTTTTGTTTTTACTTAAAGATTGTACTCTACAGACTTTTAGATTAATCGAAAGTTTTATGCAAGTTTTCTTTCTTCTTCACAGTGATTGTGAACCCTTGTTCATCATTGAACAGCTGTTAGCTTCAAAGTTCATTCTCTACAACTTTTGTCTTTAAGATCAAAAAGGTAGTTCATTCACCCGATCTAAAGATTTATCTTTCCTTCTACCCATCATCTCATCATCCCATCGAATTCTATCAAAAGAATTATGTTTTCAGATTCTGTTTTCTTGTTCAGAAGATCCAGGGTTGCATCAGGATCTCTCTTCTCGGGGCAAAATGTCAAAGACGGAATCTCTCACCATTGCATTTAGAGATGGAAGCATTGTTATAGACCATGTCAGAATTACACGATAGAGGAATAAACTGTCAAGCTTTCAAAACAGATATTGTGGAACTAATCAACATCATCCAGCAATCGGATGCCTGGCCAGCTTTTGCCACGCTCTCTCAAGACATACAAGCCCTCCGTGAACACTTCCCAGGTTTCATCTGAAGATGCAGAGTGTCTGAAGTAAAATGCTGATAGCAGTTTTGTCGAAGTACGACAAGAAGAGCTGTAGCTGACGTGGAACCTGTGACGTGAGTT
>OVAN01011036.1:0-15082 GCA_900406275.1 Anastatica hierochuntica
GCTTTGGGCAATGACGGAAGTGAACGATCGCAACATCGCTTGCCAGGTTTTTCAGACGAACTGTGCAGAGCTCATTAGCATCATCCAACACCCGGAGGAGTGGCCAGCCTTTCATATTCAAGTTCAAGATTACCAGCGACTTCGAGGACCCTTCACAGAATTTTCCTTGTCACACGTTTCGCGGACACTTAATACGCAAGCAGATAGTCTGGCGCGAAGATCCCGCTCTTTCCTAGCTGATTTTTCTTATGTAGACACAACCTTTCCGATTTGGCTTTCCACTTCGAGGTCAAATTAATTTAATGTGTGGTTGACAAAAAAAAATGAGGAGTATATTGGCTCATTTTGTCTAAGGAGAAGTATCTCAGCATTTTATTATGTTCTTCCTATATACATGTTGAACCATTGAGTTATTGAGCGATAAATGTGCATTCTCTAAGACCATCTCCAATGGTTCACTCTATTTTTACGTCCAATATAGAGTACTCTAAAAATAAAGTATGAGTTTACTCCAATGGTTTACTCTATTTTTTACTCTAAAAAAGTAATATTCCAAATATATTCCACTTTCTTTTTGTTTATTAATTTATTGTACGATCCACAACTTTAAAATATTTAAATTTTACCCCTTTATTTCATTTTATGATAATTATCCAATAAAATTGCGAAATTATTAAAATTAAACATAGATTTTAATGATCTTGGTGAATCTGGAAACGATCTACCAGTTTATTAAATCACAATTTCATGTTAAAATAAATTTATCTAATTATTATTTTGAGTCTTTTATTCTTTTTGTATTTCCAATTTATCATGTTATTGTATTTCTTATTTAATATTTGTCATTAGTGCATTTTAAAATTTTAACTAATTAGATCATTAATTTTTGTTAGTATAATTTCAATTAAAATTGAAAAATATAATTTATTATTTTATTGGATAAAAATTAAAAATATATAAAAGTTAAAGCTTACTTTGTAAATAAAAAAGTTCTACTCCAAAAATAAAGGAAATAAATAGTGTTACTTTATATTTGAAGTAACACTATTCATTTCTCTATTTTTAGAGTAAGATATAGAGTACCATTGAAACTCATTTTACTTCAAATATAAAGTTTAGAGTGAAAAATAGAGTATCATCGGAGATGCTCTAACATTCTTGTTAATGTACCTCCACTCCAAACACAATCTCAACGTTTTTTATGAAGAAAAATCAAGTTTCATTTTACTTTTTCTTTTCCGGCCCAAGTTTCATATTTCTTAATGAACCTACAATGGTTCATAACCTTACATAGAAAATATATATGTAGAATTTTTTTGAATACTCAACTTATATCATCTCAGAGATCTCCAAACTTGTTAACTTTTAGTAAGCCTCAGAGTCTTACATCTATTTGTGTTCCTAGCAACTTCTTTTGAACTAGAATTAGATCATAAAAGATTCTAACACACGTTTAGGTCCAAAAGAGAACAAGTTTCTTGAATCTCTTGCTCTTCTTTCTCGGAGAACCCTCAGCATCACGCTTTAATCCCATCTCCAGTCTAGTCTCCTTCTCCATCCCCGTATTTGATTCATTAGATTTAGATCTCATCTTCTCTAAAACATTCACCAAACCCTCAAGCGCAAGGTCAGCATCCTCGCTCTTCATCAGCTCCTCTGCCACTTGTGCCGGCGTAATCACTTCCCCGTCGATCAAGCGCTCGATCTCCGGATAAAGACGGTGTGACATTGTGGCGTCGTTCAAACCCAAATAGTTAGAAGCTAAAGTCTTGAATCCTTGGAAAGAGCAATGTCCCATGTAAATGTGCATATCCATACGACCGGGACGTAGCAAAGCAGGATCAAGCCTGTCTTTATGGTTTGTTGTGAATATTATAATCCGCTCGTCCCCACAGCTTGACCATAAGCCATCTATAAAATTCAGCAAGCCTGATAGCGTCAATGGTCCCTAACAAAAATCATTTAAATATCACTCTGGTTAGACTATATGTTGAAAATAAAATAAGATTAGTTAGAATTTAGAAATGAATTAATGTAGAACCAAACCTGAGATTCGACACGGTTTTTGCCTTCAACAGGCTTCTCCAATCTATTGGGCAAATCCACCGCACAGTCGATATCTTCTATGACAAGAATGGAGCGGTTTCGGGTCGCGAGTAAGAGTCTCCGTAGATCAGAGTCACGCAACACACTCGCTAGCTGAAGATCATAGATATTAAACTTGAGGTAATTAGCCATTGCTGCGACCAAACTAGACTTTCCGGTTCCTGGTGGTCCGTACAACAAGTAACCCCTCTTCCAAGCTTTTCCCACTCTCTTGTAAAACTCTTTCCTTCGAATGAATCGATCGAGATCGGCGATGACGTCACGCTTAAGCACATCATCCATAGCCATTGTCTCAAAAGTTGAAGGATGTTCAAGTTTAACTGATTCCCAATGGAGACTATTGAGAGAATACAGTTTCAAGATTTTCTTCTGGTTTCGAATCTCTTTAGCTTTGTTCTCGATGTAAGGAACGTAGGAGTTTAAGATCAAATCTTTATGCTTTTTGTCGAAACTCAGCTCGAAATACTCGCTTCCACCATTGTCTCCGCTACCACCACCACCACTTCGTCGTCCTCCTCCGCTGTTGTTTTCGGCGCCGTCTATAACAAACTTCCACACGAGCTGAACATCTTGATACACGTCGTTGACAATTTCTCCGTCGCTGAGATAGAGAGTGACATATTTGTCCTTGTGGCCTTTGCTGATTCTGAGCCTGACAGCATCAGGACTGATCTTGGTGGAAAGATAAGTCTGAGCAGCTCGGTAGATCTCGTTGTCCATGCCCATGTTGTCGTCTTCGATGATTAGAGTCAAAGTGGTGGAGGAAGAACGGAAGAACAGAGACCGGAGAGAAGAGTAAATGA
Source organism: Anastatica hierochuntica (assembly GCA_900406275.1). Lineage (NCBI taxonomy): Eukaryota > Viridiplantae > Streptophyta > Magnoliopsida > Brassicales > Brassicaceae > Anastatica > Anastatica hierochuntica. The sequence goes on from OVAN01011036.1 coordinate 2,910, forward strand.
ACTTTTGGATTGGAGCTGGGATTAGCTCGTTAGCCATAGATCTTATCATCATTATGTAGCCCGCCATTGATGCGTAAGCTGTGAAAACCGATGTTGGTGAAGGAAGATCCTTTGAGAAAAACATCGTATCTCTCTGTTTTTTTTTTCTCCTCTGCTTTCTATGTGCAAGTGTGTGGTTATCTTATATATTATTTGCTAAGGAAGAATAAATTTTACAAATAGATGGAAAATATTTTAGCCTTCTATAAAAATTAATTTATATTAAAAACAAATTTAATAAAAAAGAAACAAAAAGTAAATGTGACAAATGAATAGAAAGTATATTAAACTTCCAAAAAAATAGTTTTTTTTTGTCAATTGAAAAGATGATTTTATTATCAAACCGAGAAAACATAAGATTATAAATCTAAGCCGGCAAAAGACTGCATTTTCGGAACCATAAGCCGGCAAGTCTACAAATAAACCCTCGGAGCCAAACATCAAAGACATACATTATCAGAAAACATAAAAGACAAAAACTCTAGAAGATGAAAAACCAAGAACAAGTATAATAAAATCGAATTAAGAGTCAAGCGAACTCGATTGGAGGAGTAATGGAGCTTAACATCCCAAACTAATATTAGTGAGGGGAAAAACACGACAAAACTCATTATATTGCTCTGTATCTAAAGAGACACGAGAAACCCGACGATAACCACCTAGGCCGAGGAATATACATTTTAGCACCATAGCTGCCAATGGCGTGTAGATCTGTACACTTCTTTACTGAGGAGTCGTAGTCACCTTGCAATCACATAGCTCCTAGTTAGTAGGTCGAGCACACCTCTCGCATAAACCGCTTTATCCTTAACAGATTGCCGATAACCCAAAAACCGTATACAACCTCAATAAATCTCGCGAGAACCAACAACTCCCCGAAGCGACCTAAAATTCTACGATTGTTCATCATTAGATTTAAAAACAGAGACAGATCGAAAGAAGGGGAGCCAAATCATCTCAACCGAAGAGGTATTGAAACGAGGAACAAAGAACATGTGTTGAGATTGGATCGAAACCTGCAAGGGCAAAACGAACACATATCACCGAGAGCGGCTGTCTCTCAAAACCCAACCTCCGCCTCGCCACATCTCTGAATGCAAAGAAACACACTAGAGCTCTACCCCACGACGAAGACCACTTAGGAAGGAGGCTCCGATCTACAAACATTGATCTAAACGACAAACACCGATTGAAGACCGAGAAAACCCTCTCATAGTGTCGCGATGAAATCCGATCACATGAGAGGCTCACGCGAAGACTGATTTTTGCTCTCTCTCCCTCGAAGACCACTTAGGAAGGAGGCAACGACTTTGTTCTTCTAATGGATTAGATTACTAAAGTGATCCATAAGTTCTCCCAAAAAAAAGAAATAATAATTTCTTTTTTTCACCGAGAAATAATAATTTCAAAAGAAAAGAATTTAGTGAAAAATGAAACAGAAAATAATGTTACAAAATGGAAAATATTTTATTTTATTGTTTTAAAAAAATCTACTCTCATACAGATTTGTAAAGAAATCAAATATAAAATAAATAAGTATAGTTCTGTAAAAGAGAAAATGATTTATATTTACAATAGAAAATTAAAAAATCATAAGAATGAAAATAATTATTTTTCAAATAAAAAGAAAAATTTAAACTTACTAAAACAATAAACATGTAAAGTTAAAATATTTAAAATAAAAAATTATTTAAAACAAAAAATATTAGTTAATATTTTTAAAATGAATTTACAATATGATTTTTAGATGCGGGAAAATTATAGAAAACATGTAATTTTGGAAGATAATTAAATTAATTTATTTGTAAAAAATATACTATTTTAATTGTTTATAAGAATAAGTTTATAATATGATATTTTATATCTATATGCAATGTCGATTTTAATTTGTTTATAAGAATAAGTTTATGATATGATATTCTTTTTCATCTTAAAGCAATGTCAACTTTTTAAAGAGAAAAAACTTATTCTTATAAAAAATTAAAATTGTATTAGTAGTTTTTGTGATTTAATATTCATCAAAATATGTGCATTGTAATTTTAGTAAACAGGTTTATGTTTTAAAAGAGATTATTCACAGTTTTTGTGAAATAATTTGATAAAACAGTAAATTTATAATCTAAAATATTTGTGTGTATATGTGGAAATCGATAAGAAAATAAAATATAAATGTAAAATTAACAAAAAATGAGTAATTAATTACGTAACATTGAGAAAAAAAATCATTTTCAAAAAAAAAAGATTGAGAAAAAAATTATAACAACAGGGTTTTACAAAAAAAAGAAAAACCTATCGAATAATAAAAAAAAAGGGAAAAAAGAGTCTTTGTTAGTTAATATCTCCTTTGTCTTTATTCAATGCATGTGCTTTTGTGTGTCCGTTGTTTTCCACAACATTATTAGAAAATTTCAGAATGGAAAAGTAAAATAAAAGAGGTAGAGAGAGAGGACAAAATGAAACTTAGGGAAAATTTCCACGTCTCTTTCCACGAACTGCAATATCCAATTACTTTTCACATCGACATTCTTATTTTAATACTTATTGCTTGACTAATGAAGACTTTCGAAACATTGATTTATAAGTGTATCTAGCTTTTCCATTGTTAACCAAATAATTGATGTGTCGGCAAATTGTGTGTTTGAATCGATTTTTACGGAAAGGTTTATTCTATTCATACATAGACCATCCAAGATCTTGAAACTAATTTGAATTACACTTCTAATTTTGTTTTATCCTTTAATCTATCATTATTTTACTATGTTTTTCAGTTATAAAGATTATTGTATTATAATTTCATTTTACAAATTATATATATATATATATATATATCACAAAATCACGATAAACTGAACATTTACACTTTAAATCTATAGTCTGCATAGAAAAAATGAATATGATACATGACAATATCACTAAACAATTGGGATCATCAGATAGATACAATCATACAATGTCTAATAATCACGAAAACGATTAGTAGGTTGTCTTTTTTACTGTTTATGAAAATGACATATGTGAACAATTGTAATTGTAGTATTAGAACTTTTTAAAGAAACTGCATGATATAACCAAGAAAAACCATATTAGCACAAATAACAATTTCCATTAAAAAAAGAATTGTGGACAACAAATACTCTTTTTTCCCTTTTTTTGGTCTCCTCAAAAACTAAATATGGTTTCTTTTTTTTGTTTATGCAACCAGTTTACTCAATTATTTATTGCTACAAAAGATTGTCACGATGGTGTAACCACCACTAAGGTAAGATTAGTTCCGTGGTTATACATTTTGAGATGTTGCTTTCTTTGTTGAGGTGGAAGATGACATGTACTATAACAACTTACGGAGATTTCTATTGCTATACATTTCGGAGATTTTTTCCCCCAACCTATATAGCAGCTCACGTTGGACTGTGTTTGGTAAAGTATTTGTTATTTAAGGAATGAGTGTCGCGAGAGTCATCTCTCGTCCTGTTCGTGACCACCCTTTTCAGGGATACAGCGCTTCGGCACTCCTGGCGAAAGCATGGAATTTTAATACCACAAAGACCTTTGTGTCTCAACCGTAACATCAATGTGCTTATTGGATGGAATGGAGCTTTCGACTACTCTCGCGCATTTCTTCTGGAGTTTTTGAAATTTTAAACGTATCTCTCTTATTGATTGTAATGATTAGTTACTGTGCTTTTCGAGTTATTCGTAATTTGGTAGCACATTTTATTTTTATTGCTCTTGTAAGACCGACGGGTTTCTTCGAGTTCTCCCTAGCGGAGAATCTTGTACCGTTTACTTAATAAAAAGGATTTCGGCAGGAAAAAAAAAACTTACACTTGCTTTAACGACCATTATTAACTCAAAAATTAGTTTGTTTCTTTTCTCCTTGTTCACCAGAAAAAAAACTAATTATTAGTGTCTATATAAAATTGATAGAAATAAGAAAACCTATTAAGCTGACACTTTTTGTCATAGATACAAGTTTGGAGTTTTTTAGTAGGCGTGTTTTTAGGGTAAAAAGGTACAAATATGACAGTCACTTTTGATGGTTGGAATCTACTAGCTTTTAACTTTAGTATTTATGAGTTATGATGATTGACCATAAAATACCAAAAGCAAAAGATTTTTAGCATTGTCGGTGATATAGCATACGAGGGATATTGCGTGTTGTAGTTCAAAGGAGGATGCACGTGTTAGAATACCAGTGGATGATTTTTAGCATAACCAAGATAATAAAGAAATCATATAAGGTCTAATAATCACGACAACAAATTAGTAGGTTGTCTTTTCTAGTGTTATAAAAGGAGGAGTACTATGAGTCAGAGATTCATCATTTGTTCCTTTTGGACCGTGGTCAATACTGAAACCAAGCAAGTTTTGCCTCTTACAAAACTTCAAAAATTACTTTTACAAAACTTTTAAAAAAATTCATGAACCAAGCATTATTTATCCCAATATAAAATAACTAAATCTGCTTTTGTCATGTAAAGAAGATTTTGGAAAAAAAACGATTTAAAATCTTTCGGCAGTAAAATTACGAAAAAATTATCATAAATGTTCAATAGATAGTTGAACAATGAAAATGAGAGAAAACATGTTATTTTTTCATCTACAGTAGTCATATAGCATCAATTCTCAACGAAATTTTCCCGTAGTGCTATTTTCATAATTGAAAGTTAAGTATTTGTTTCCCCTCAAATTGATAGTTGGAAGCCTATGTATCCATGGAGCCTAGTTTAGACGGTTTATAACATAGAATCAACGCATACTAACAAAAAGCGAATCAAAATCGGAAAAAAAGAAAACTAGGTTGATCGAAAACTCGACCCAATTTGGAAATATGTTATATGTCTGGTCCCTAAACTCGAAAGGAAAAAATCCAAAATTGAAAACGCATAAGAACCCTAAAATCGATTTTCTGAAACCCATTTCTTTGAGATTGCATTTGGCATTTCACCATGACTAACAAATCTGGAGAATCGAGTTGCACATCAAATACCCGTCTACGAAGAAGAGTCAATAGTGTCTTAAAGAAATATTGGTGTGGCGAACAAATCATGGGGATAATATCAAAATCCGACCTTAATCTGTACCGCATATATTATCAAAATCCGACCTTAATCCGTACCGCAAATATTATCAATGTTCTTTTGTTGTAGCGAATAAGGTAACTATAATACTTCATTGAATTGTTTATGTTGGTCATCATTTTGATCTTATGTGATCGATTTTGTAGCCGAATGACAATCATATTTTCAAATGGATGGATGAGGCCATGCTAGATGAGATTGAGACTTTACAGTTCAAAAATGCTACAATTGAGTATCAATTAAAGGAGATGAGATCAGAGCAAACGAAAATTGAGAAGATAGTGATTGAGGAAATCTAGAAGAAAAGAAGATGTGTGAGAGGGTTGAGAGAAATATTTTCTGAAGCTTTAAAAAGTGTGCAAATTGATGATTCTTGTAATTCTTGGATGCATGATTGGGGTCGGGATCATCAAACTCATAGGTTAAAGTACTAACATTGTGTTTTATATGTTCTCATGTGTATTTTCTAAGAACCATTAGTGTTTTCTTGTTAGATATGTAACGCCCCCAACAAAGATTATGCCAAAGTCAACTAGTATGTCGTGCAACAATCAAACAAGAACATGCATAACAAACCAATCAACCGTAACCAAATATCTCGACCAAAGATGATATAACTACGCATCAAGACATTCAACATGAGGTTCTTAGAACACATCCAAAACCCTTAAGTCAAACATCCGAGAGTGTATTTGAACGGACCCAAGTCAAGGCTTTGCAACCAGAGTTTGAACCCGTTAGTTGGTTCGTCCCGGACGAGGACTAGTGTCATATTGAATTCAAGAAAGATCATAACCCATTTATACTTTATTCTAAATTAATTAAAAATGTTACCAAAGAAATATATAGATCCCGAGAAGCTTAAAATCATTAGTATATAGTACATACTCAACTTACAAAGAAGTATATAAACTACACCAGTACCTAGCATTCCTTTCACCCGTACAAGTGTCCCGCTGATGGTTACCTGCAAAACCGAGAGTCTAATGAGAAACTAATTTACTCGGTGAGTTGGGTTCTCTAACGAATAATCAATTCCCCCAACATGCATTAATCAATCAAACAATCAAGCAATCAAGTATGTCAAACAATATGCATAGCGACATATAAAAAATCAAGTAACCCAAGCAATCAAGCATGTCAAGCAATATGCATAGTAGAAAATAAACAATCAAGTAACCCAAGTACCCACCCTTCACATGTGGCTAGATCTCCATAGATTGACAAGACTTGCCCCTTGCATTAGTGGTTCTCATCTGTAATTACCAACCTCAAACCAAAGATACATAATCTAACGGTCCAACAATCAATCAATCACTCCTACACCGTCGTGTAGCACGCATTCGAGTGATCATCCCGGCCAGCCCCGTGTCTGGCCAAAGAACAAGTTCTATCTAGATCACCAGAAAGAGGATACTAGTGAATATCATGACATACTCTCTGGAATGCTGGAACCTCACGGATCATTCTCTAAGGAGAATCCATGGACATTGCACCACCTACTTGGTGAACCCGTTCTGACACATGCATATAAACCTTAGTCCTACAAAAACATATTATACCTTCCGAGTCGAAGCCCGAATGATATAACTCAATTATACAATCAACATCATAGATCACAAGCATGTTATACCATTTGAGTTGAAACCCAAACGATATAACTCAATCAATCAATCAATATTATACATCATATATATGTTATACCCGAGCCGAGGTTCGTACATTATAACTCAATATCTTTCACAAGCACAAAATATCAAGCAATCAACATATTATCAAGAAAGCAACTTAACGTGCATAATTAATCAATTAGTAAGTCAAGTAAGTATTCAAAAAAACAACGATCAAGCAATAAACATGCAACAAGCAGTACTCTCGTTTTGAAAGCGCTAATCGAACAAAAAACAAGCAATCATATAACTGAGATTCACCAGGGCGTTTAAATGGTTAATATGGTCCTAACGTACTCCTATCACACGACTGACACAAATTGAAATCTCTATCAAATTATTCCTAGAACAACTGAATTCCCGATGTTTATAATACCGAAAAACTAATTAATCCTAAACTAATTATTTACTAAACTTTAAATTAAATATAGGGTTTTTAGGCTTACCGTAAGATCCAGGGAAAGGAGGTGTCCACTTGGTTTCTACAAATTTTGGGATGGAAAACTAATGTGGAGGTGGAAGGGTTCATATAGGAATGGGAAGGAGATTCCTATTGGTGGAAATGAGAGGTGGAAACCACGAGATGGCACGAGGACATCAAGACTCCTCCGAACGTGACATATGTCGTGGTAACTCGCTAGAAGCAGCTGCATCATCGGAAGCACGAGGTGGCAAAAAGAATACCAAACTTCTTCCAAACTGCGATATGTGACAGTGACTCACTTAAAGTTATTGCATCACCGCAAACAACTGCACAACAACTTCAGGATGCGTCAAAATGGAACATGATTCAGTCCATTTCGAACGTTGTGAGTTTGGATCCAGACGTCCCACACGCCTTTCCAGATAGCCAAAATTAATTTTCTTCGACTAAACTTAGTTTCCTCCTGTTCTAATTCGTTTCTGAAGTCATTACTACCATAAAACTTAGAACTAATTTTTCCTAGAATTCTATAATGATTTAAGCTGAACCGCGGGGGTTTCCGATCCACTAAATTTTACAAAGATTCTATCTAGATAAAATTTTCCAAGCACATGAAGTTATTTAAATAGGTGAAACATGACAAGTAAATCAAGCAGACATGCACATGATTCCTCTAGATAGTTAGGCAACTAATAAAATTGAATTGTGAACAGTGTATTAGAAATTGATCCAGTTCAAAAAACTACATCTCACAATATACATTTTTCAAAGACACCCTACAATATTAAACATCAACATACTAAAACAACAACATCCTCTACTTCTTGGTCTTCACTTTCATTGCGTGAGAACTACCTGCTACAACCTACAATATCACAAACACACACACACAAAAATTCATTGCACACAATATACATGAACAAAAAAAAAATGTAAATACAAAAGCTTGTAGAAACACTAACCTCTGGGTTCGAAATGTTCTTCTTATGAAACCTGCAATTGTGATGAGATGAACCACATACTCCACAATGCATGATCCTCTTCTTATCTTTTGGTTGACGCATAGTAGGGGACTCATTTTTACCTCTCTTCCTTTTCTTGTCTAATTTAGTAATCTTCTTTCTACGAAGTTGAGCGGTTCAGGAGGCATATGGATGTTGGAACCACTTGAAGCAATCTAAAACCGTGAACCTCTTTGAGGAGTAACACCTTCAGTGTAGTTCCTCTTCTACATGGATGTACAAAATCAATTGCATACATAATCTTCAGCTAGTATTTTCTTCATGATGATCACACCATATGCATGTTCACATGGTATTCCACAAATATCTCATTTTCTGCAAGAACAAATCCTGTTTTTAAACTTACACGGTATGAACATCCATCCAGAGTTGTTTCATACATATTGTCTGTGATTCTGGTCACTTCACACTTATTGGCTTGCTTATACTCAGTTGCTAAAAATTCTATGGCGTATGGAGTACATAAACCTTTGAAAAAATTACACAGTTACCTCATAAACAGTACAAGTTAAAATATATGAATATAAATTTGATAGACAACATATACCTTTGTGCTTGTCAGAGACAACTGATCTTTTTGCAATGCGGATCGTGGCTAGTCTTCTTATGGTCTCTAGCATAAGAACAATTGATTTCTCTCTTGCTTTGTTTACCGTCTTGTTGTAAGACTCAATGAAGTTGTTCTCAACATCTTTACAATAATGCCCGATCTCGTAGGAACTCTGCAACATAACTGTGGATTTTTCTTCATAACATCTACATAAACAGCAAAGTCATAGCAGAAAATCCTGTCTAACCTTTCTTTCAATTCTGCTTCATTGTACCTCCACGCCAGAGACCATATAAGCGGCTTCAGGTCAGATTTTTGCCATGATTCTTTTTCAGGTTATTGTATATGTGTCTGACACATAATCAATGTTCCATCTTTGGTAACTCAATCTCCACTACTCTTAAAAGCCCCTAACAAAACAGAACAAGTCAAATGAGAAAACATAACCCATTAAACATGAGAATAATAGAAAAAATGCTTAACTTTTGATGATCAAATATGAGAATAAAACCATCATTGTCTTCCAAACTCAAATCATGCTTCAACTTCCTCAAGAACCATAAGCAATTTGGTTTGTTCTCCACTTGTACCACAACCCAAGTTATAGGATAAATAACATTGCAACTTGCCGATAGCAACTAACAACCGTCCCTCATTTTAGATTTCAAAAAGGTTCCATCAACTCCTATGACCGACCTACATGTCTCTTTCTAGGTTTTTCTCACGACATCAAAGCAAACATAAAACCTATTAAACTCATCTTGCTTTCCACTGTTAGTTAGTGTCTCAATAATTGAATGCTCATTTGAATGTATAATCTCAGCTGCATAGTCTTAGGGACTCTCAAATTGATGGTCATACTCTTTCTATATCCATCTCAAGGTATTACTCCTTTGAACTTGTGGCTAATACACAGTGATGTTCCACCTCTCCTTAATAGTTTCTTCCATCTTCATTAGTATGTATTACTCAGGTTCATCACGAGTCTTTTCTATAAATAGTCTAGCTATAACAAGGACCTTTACGATGTCACAATCACCATTAGGTACACAAATATGTTAACCTTTAAAAATCCTAACTTTCCACACTGCAGATTTAGGAAGAATCGAGACATAAACTTTCCATTCACACTTTCCATCGTCACCCTCCACATCACTATCAGCTCTACCAAGACATTTAAATCCAATCTCATCCTTATCGTACCTTTACTGTGTCAGATTTCGACATGTTTGTAAAGCATAGTCAAGGACATGCTCTTTGAAAGCTACTTCGTTGTGGAACTTATGGTATCGATACGATATTCTATCTCTGCACCTGAAATGCATGTCCTCTCGTTTTCGACGACCTCCTTCTTCGTCACTATCACTATCTGGAATCTCATTGTGTCGAATCGGAGGTTCATATGCGAACTCTTGCAAAAATTTCTCGATATGAAACTCCTCATGTTCATGTGCTTCTTCATCAAAATCACCAAACCCTTGCACATCTATATTGACTAGAGCCATCAATTTACCCTTTGTCTTCAAGATTGTTCTTCGATTTACGATTCTTAATTTATGAGTTTCTACGGTACTTTGAAATTCATAATTAGGAAGATTTGGAGATTTAGTTCAGGTTAAGATGTGGGTAGGTTAATTTAACCAGATCGTAATCGGTTCTTAATATGGTTAACTTTGGTTTATGTTTACTTAGTGGCGTTTAATGGTTAATTCGAAAACAATAACCCGCATTAAACATATCAACCATGCTTCATGGATAAATAGTTTCGAACTATCGATTTAAGGATAAATAGATATTTAACTTTCATTTTATGGAGAAATAGCTCTAGGCAAAGTTTCGTGGAGAATTGACGCTATATTGCTATTGTACATGGAAAACATAGCGTTTTTCCAAAATGATCAATTGAGTTTCTTTTTTTTTTTTCATATTTACTTCCTCTTAAAACAAATTTTTTGAGAAGAAAATAGTCCAAAATCGTCTGATTAATAATCTTGAATAATATCCGACACATTTGAAAAATAGAATCCAATATTCTAATTAGTAGTAGTTGACATGTGATATAGTTGAATGTTGAAAATCTTAAGTTATATGAGTTTCCGACTCAAAACCAATTGACAATGAATGGATTTGGTTCAAGTCAATTATATATGAATTAAAATTCCATTATATGTCCGATGTGGAATATTCTTGACATGCACTTCGAGATAACGGTCCATCTAGGTATTAATCTTACTGATGTTCTAATATCATATTAGTTTTGGTTAGATCGGTAGACTAATTTCGAGTCAAACGATCTTGGTTTAGATCAGTAAGACCTTTTTTATGAGTCTGATTGTTTCCGGTTCAGTGGAGCAATGTGTATTCGGTTTTTGATATCATGTTAAGTTACATTGTTTCTAATTCAAAATCAGTCGGTAGATTTAATTATTTTGTAATTAAATTCCATATTTCATTTCACAATGTCACTAGAATGAATGACATTTAAGGAAAAAGCTTAAATATAATGAGAGAATGTAATAGTCTATTTTGGCTTATGAGAAATACTAATGCCAACTTCATAAAAGGTACAATAAAAACCAACCGCATAATATTACTGGAAATCATATTTTGGAAAAAGAACAGGCCGACTAATCAAAAGTATTTTCTGAAATTTAAATATTATTCTATCGATAATGTAGATGCATCCATTATCATTTTAGGTATGATTTTGAAGTATTGATGATTGGTGTGAGAAAAAAAGTTATAGGCTAGTAGCCCAAATTAATAGCAACATACCAAAACAAATTGGTTAGGCCATGTCAACCCCAATCAATCACTATCAGTCTTCTTACCATACTAAACCAAAACGTTAGAAATAAACTATTAAGGCGTTGTTCGTTTGTTCATCCAGATATTGCATTTGGATGTAAATGTCGGATGATGTTCGTTTGGTATAAATTATAAGCATAATCTGGATGAAGTAACTGGATGCAAATCAAAACTCATCCAAAAAATCTTGATATTTTGGATGAGATTAATAGTAGAGTTTGGATGAGTTTTGTTCATCCAAAAACTTGTAAATGTTCAAAATATTTTCTACTTAAATAAAATCGTAAAAACCGAAAAAACCGTAAAAATCGCAAAACTCGCAAAAACCGTAAAAATTGCAAAACCCGCAAAAATCGTAAAAACCGCAAAAACTGCAAAAACCGAAAAAATCGTAAAGCCGTAAAAACCACAAAACCCGTAAAAACCCGTAAAAACCGGAAAAGCCGAAAAAATCATAAAAACCGCAAAACCCGTAAAAACTNGGAAAAGCCGAAAAAATCATAAAAACCGCAAAACCCGTAAAAACTGAAAAACCGCAAAACCCGTAAAAACCGTAAAAACCGCAAAAACCGTAAAAAC